>JAULKM010043804.1:0-13043 GCA_032355605.1 Rubia tinctorum
AAATTGTCTCCATTATGTTTTATCATTGAGAGCAACTAACTCTCGATGATGTTTGAATAAGGTTCGAGTACACAAAAAAAATGGCAATGAAATCATAATTTTTTACAAATTTACCGATTTCGTATTCTAAAATTGAAAAGATGAGGGTTATAAAATATTTTTTAAAAAGAAAATAAATCTGGAGAATGACGATCAATTGTTTCAAAAATCAAGAAGGCGGACATTGGAAAAAGTAGTAGAGATTCCCTGAGATAGAAAAAAAGAAAAGAAATTGAAGAGAATTGGAACGATTCGATAGGGGGATAAAAAGGAAAAAATTGTTATGTTTAATTCAATATTTAAAATTCTTTGCAAGTAGAGTCCCCAAAATTTTGTAGACAATATGAAAAACCAATGTCAATAAATTTTTTTAATAATTACAAAGAGTTGTGTGGTCTAGTGGAGTCCCCAAAATTTTGTAGAAAATATGAAAAGTCTATGCCAATAAGAAGTTTTAATAATTACAAAGACTTGTGTGACACAGTGTCACGCAAGGTTATGGTGATACTTGTAGGGTTCTGTTAGATATTAAATGAGTTATATGGATTAATGTACGATTATCATATAGTATATTATGTTTTAATTTTTTTTAGATTTCATTTTCGTTCCTGTCTCAAAAATTCTTTTCCCTTAACCATCAAAACTTTTATGTCAACCCTAGCGTTGACTCGAACCATTTTAAATTCTTCAATTAGTGATTCAACCATGGAAAAATTGAGTTCAATTTCATAATCTGGCGCTTTGAAGGTAAGATCGCCAATGTTTAGCTAATTTTTTTTGGTTTTTTTTCATTTTTGGGTGATTTCTAGCTACTACTACAGAAATGACTTAATTTTAACTTCGGTTCTCATACTTTGGTTGAAAATAACCGAAGTTATAAGTTTTACTCATTTTACTTCGGTTGAAAATAACCGAAGTTAAAAGTTCACTCAAAACTGATAGTGAAACAGAAACCGATATCAGGTGGTTTGACTTTGGTTGAAAATAATCGAAGTTAAAAGTTTACCCAAAATCGAAAGTGAAATTGCAACTGATATTGGGTTGTTTGAGATCGATTGTAAAAAAACAAAAGTTAAAAGTTTACCTGAAACCGGAAGCAAAACCGCACCCAATATCGGGTGGTTTAACCAAAGTTGAATGTTTTACCCAAAATCGGAACCAAAATCATACACGATGTCGGGTTCTTTATCTCCGGTTATTTACAACCGAAGTTAAAAGTATAACCTGAAACCAAAACCGAATCCGCAACCGACATCAGGGCTACCTCGACATGGGATGAAAAAACGACATTGTTTTTGGAGCCCAGTGAGTTAGCAAAAACCAGCCATCGGGTGTCTGATTTTTGTTGAACCAAAACCACCTAATGTCTCACCAATACCAGTCGCGGTTTTTCCCTAAAACTGTAAAAACACACCCGAGATGGAAACCGACCACCCGAATGAGGAAGGGACGTGATACCGGTATCAGGTGGACTGCAACATATTAATTTTTTAAATTCAAATTGAATGTCAGACAGGAACCATCACATTGATTGCTTAGTACAAACAAAGTTATCACCACAAATATCATTCATATCAATGTTACTCTATTAAAAATATGCTAAAAACATCTTCGATTTTGCCTATTAAGAACATGCCAAATTTTTTTAGAAAATTTATATTTCTAACTAGATCAAGATTCCAAAAAGAATAATATGCCTTGGAGAGTGTCAATGGACATTTTAGAGAATAACCTATACAAAAGACATAAACATAAGTAGTATTTTACTCAGTACTTGGGTGAATGAAAATTTTTCACGTGTTTCACCATCATATACCTCGACCAATGCTCACGGACTTCTTCTGATTCTTTGATTTTGTATGGATTTTGTCTTCCTTAAAATACTGAAAGTTCAAATGACATAATAAATTCACAATTTAGAATATAAGTTAAATAATGTTTAAATATCTAAATGAACAGTTGAATGCATACCTATTCTACTTGGAAGTTGCTTCCAACTACATTCATAACGTATTTCCCCATGAAACGCATGCAATAATATGTGCATTCCTAACCACCTCTTTGTTATTTATGTTGTTAATGACAAATATGGACACCAAATTAGTGAATAAAAAAAGAGTTAAGTGCTAAAATAACCATATGTTTTAGTCAAAAGTGTCAATCTAACCCTGTAAAATTTGAAAGTGCAATTATAACCCTATTATTTGGTCAAAAGTGTCAATCCAACCTTGTGCACCTGAATTTGGGTAGAATTATGTGAATTGACTATTATACCCCTGTTTTAAAAAATAGAAATTTTGGAAAGTCTATATTACCCTTGTTTGTCTTTCCTAAAAACCTAATTTTCCTAACATTCTTCTCCTCCTGAGCTACTACTCCTTCCTCCCGGAGCCGCTGGCGAGAGCAAGGTTATGGTGGTGAAGCCGAGGAGTGGATCTGGCCAGGGGCTGGGAGGTGGTGTTGGAGAAAGGCCCTCATTTTCGATGAATCTCGACAAGCTCTGTTCGAGTTTGAGTTCAAAGAAAAAGAAGAAGACGTTTACCAAATGGTGGAAAGTTAAGGCGGTGTTGGGGACAAATCTCTATGGTTTTACTCCCATGAGTTGAAGAAATGAGGAGGCAGATGATCATCCTCGGTCGTCCGAGCAGCTTCCGGTGCCGCACTGCTGTCTCTGGTAAGCTAGATGGGCCAGCAGCCTTTTCCTCCGGTGTCGGCGTCTGCTTCTAAGCCCAGGCTCAAGTAATCCAAGAGTCTGAGCCACTCTTCCAAGGTTTGGATCTCCTTTGTATTGCTACATGTTTGAGCATTGTGTTTTTCTTGAGCACAATTATTTGAGGGAGGATAAGGCAAGTTGAATAAGTTGAGTTTCATTTGGGTTTCATGGAATAGTCATTTTCCCCCTGTTGATTATTGATAGTAACAGAGTATACTGTTTGTATGTTGATGTTATGGTATCATTTTTCACTTGATTATTTTTTGGTGGCGCGACGAGTTTCTAGATTTCGGTCGCTACTGGTGGCGGAGGTGGTGGCAGGATGGCAGAGGTGGCGGAGCAGCAGTGGCTGTGGTTATAGAGAATAAGAAGAACAAGTGGTATTTTTGTCTTTACATTTTTAGTTTTACGACAAAGGCTATTTTAGTCTTTTTAGTTATGGTCAATGCCAGAAAGTACCAAGTCAACGTCGGAATAGTGTCAAAATTGCCACATCTAATGCAAAAGTTAGGGTTGTAATCCCACTTTCATATTATACGGGGTTATATTGGCACTTTTGAAAAATACTAGGGTTATATTTGGCACTATTTTGGCACTATTTTGGTCTTTTTATTGGCACTTTCAGATTGTAGTGATGACCACATTCATAAGAATAAATTTGTCACTTTCAAGGGTTTCCAATACGCTTCTTTGTGCTTGTTGATTAAGGGATCTTTTAACACTTTCTCAATATCACGCACTAGTGTTTGAAGGGGTACAATATGAAGTGGATCAAACCAGTAGACTGTACTTGATGGAATTGTTATTACAACTACCAGACAATCTTCACTACACATAGAGTTGGGGAAAATGGAAAATATTAGTATTCTGAGTTTTTTTAGAATCAGAGAATATGAATTACTCCGAACTAACCTTTCGTAGTAAGGTGCGATGTACATTAATTTTTTATTATGCATCAACCGAATGCTAATTTGATACAAACATATCTCGCTTGAACTTTCATTTCCTTGAATTCGCAAGGGACAAAGAAAACATACCCAATCCTTGGCTTTGTTTATGGATAGCATGTGTAAATACCTAAAATAGAATAAACTGCATAAATATTTATTGTGTGATTTCTTAAAGCAAAATGAATGTTCATAAGATAAATTTTTTTTTTTGAAAAGCATAAGATACTCACATTTGATTCAGTTGAATTATTGGTGAAGCGACGCGGTTAAATTGCCAAAACTCTACGAGTACACCTCCATTGTTATCAACCCGCTTGCATTTGAACAGTGGAACCTTGAAACTAATGTAGTCTAACTCCCATATATCTTCAATAATTCCATATTAAGACATTTGACCATAAATTGGATTCTTGTCATTTGCACTGCTCATATATAAAGCTTCTGACACAAGACTCATGCCACAATTTTGGATAGCAGTTTTCTTATCCCACGAAGAGGTTGAGAAAGTGTACCCGTTCATATCATAACCACTATACTATATAGCTGTTGAACAAGGCATAAACACCAGTAAATAAAGAGTATCATAATGACCTTCCCCCCACAATTGTGTCACGTAACCAATGCACAAATGTGCGGTTATGTTTGGTCAAAATTTGTTTCTCAGACCATTCCAAATGCACTTCTTTGATTGGCGGCATATGCTTTAACATAAGGTCACACCACATCGGAATTATGTAACACATATAAATGAGCTTTTAATATTTCATCTGCTGACAAAATCATGGTTGTTGCTTGACGTAGTCCCTTGCTAGCCATTCTATTAGCATGTCGGGAGTTTGGTAATCCCATAGATTTTTATTAGACAAGAAATTCATGATATATTCTATGGCCTCTTCCGTCACATATCTCTATACTATACTTTCATCAAGTCGATATTGATTTTGCATGTATCCTTTAAATATCTTCATATACCGCTCGAAAGGATACATCCACCGGAGAAACATTGGGCCGCATAGCTTTATCTATGGAACAACGTGAATAAAAAAATGAACCATTATATAAAAAAAAGTATGAGGGAAGTACATCTCCATCTCACAAATAATAATAACAATTTCATTCTGTAGTTTGTCCAACACATGACTACTAATCGCTTTACAATGCATATCTTTAAAGAAGTGGCACAACCTTGTAATACATTTCCTCACATATGTATGCAGGACTAATCTAACGGCAGTCGGGAAAAACTCTTGAAGCAAACTGTGAGAATCATGCGATTTCATACTTCCTAATCTCAATTCATTATTTGTCACAAGATTTCTAACCTTTAAAGAATACCCCATCGGAACACAAGATTGCTAACCTTTAAAGAATACCCTATCACAAGATTGCTAACCTTTCGAATGCACTTCTTTGTTTTTACTGATTTTGTGTTTGTTTAATACTTTTGTGCCATTTAACATGGTTTTTTGTTTTAAACAATTTTTTTTATGTTGAAGTTGTTCGAATGGTAGATTCAAAATCCCTCTTGCTGGTATAGTGTGACTTGATTTGTTAATGTTTGAATCTATTTGGTGATTCTATTGTATATGTTTGATCTCTTTGTTTCTCCATTGGCATGACAAGAAGTCGTGAGGGTAGAATCTGAATAAACAAGATTGGAAAGCAACCCTGAATGTGATGTAGCTTCTACTCCTGTAGTAATAGAAGCTGGTAAAAATTGGATTAGTTAGTCTGTTTATATGTTCAGTTCAATTATTTGTGTGGTTTTATTATAGTTAGAATGTGAAACTTTAATATGTTGCGCATGCATATTTAGTTTATGATTTGATGTGTTTATTTTAATCCTTGTTTTTCAAGAATTGAGATTTTATATACACATTATATTGTTAGGCATGTTTATGTGTTTACTTCTGTGTTTTTAGTTCTTTGTTCTTGTGTTGTAATTTGCTTTTGATTTAGGTGAATTTACTGGACTGAGAAAGTCCAGTTGATTACAATCTAAACATTCTACACAGGAAGGTACGTATCTGTTGACTTTGTAATTGTGTATTTATCTTTTTTTTTGCACTTAAGACATATGTTTATAAAAATAAGAAAATTAAGAAGAAAATACTAGTATTGGTAGTTTAACATTATGAATTTACATTTTCAGTATTTTCTTAATACATGCTTTGTTTTTTTATCCTAAATAATTTGTTTTTTTGTAGCGGAGATAGTTAAAAGGTTGCTAAAAAGAAATAGTAAATCTTCAGAATATAAATGGCGAAACCTGGTGGATCTCTAATATAGGTTTGAAATTTACGTTTATGATTGTAATAGTGATTTTATGGTTTTTTATTGTTTATTGGTTTAGTTTTATATTGACTGATTTTTTTTGCTTATTTTTTAAATGTGACACTAGAAATTGAAGGTGTTCCCAGTTTTAATTTGGGAAATGATAGTTTTAATTTCTTTATTTTCCTCTTATGTATAATCTTTTCTTCTTATTTTTATTGAGTTAGTTTTGGGAAAAGTACGAGCGATTGGGAAAAGTGCAACTGGATGAGGATGAAGTATTAGGCAATTTCCAGCCAAAAGTTTCTACCAAAGAACCTCTGAATCATTCGAAGCCTTATGATGGTTCTCATAAGTTTTGGCCTAATGAGCATGTTTTGTCCATTTTCGACAATCGTGTCAATAATTTGTTGATGAAGAAGCTGCACATGAATCTCCCATCTTTCTATCTTTTAAGTGATAAAGATATGGTCGTCATTCCAAGAATCAATAGTAGTGGAGTCTTTAACAAAAGGAAACAAAGGCCATGTGATGAAGAAACAAAGGCGAAAAGTAGATTCATTTATTTATGTAATTGAATGATGTGGTTCAAATGTAATTCAATGATGGATGATTTAGATGCTGTTGTAAAATTTAAAATGTATGTTAAATGTTGAACTTGCATTTTAGTGTTGGATTATGACTTGTAGTTTTTGTATGACAAGTTATGAATTTGATTAGTTTGATGGTTAATCTATTTAGTTCAGTTATTTAAATATTTAGTTTGGATATTTCAATTTCATTAGCTTTTTCAGAGCAATGCCATATGGGGTGGGTTAGTTTGAGTTATTCTATTTTAAATTTCTTACTGTATGGTTAGTTCATGTATCTTTTCTTTTAGTTCACTGATTAGAAACATTAGTTTACGTATATTGTTGGCTGGAGTTTACTAATTTGAATTTGCATTTTGGCGTTAGATTTTGAATTATTGTTTTTGTGTTACAAGTTCTATGTGTGATTAGTTTGATATTTTAACTCTTTAGTTTGATTATTTAAATGTTTAGCCTATATATTACATGTTTAATCATTTTTGTTACATCAATGTCATTTGTGATGGTTTAGTCTGGATTCTATATTTTAAATTTCTTACTGTATATTTAGTCCAGGTATGTATGCATGTAGTACTTATTTGAATCATTATTTTAACTATATTGTTTGGGGGAGTTTACTAATTTGAACAATATTTTATTCATTTGAACTTTAACTATTGTTGGTTTGCACTTTACTTCATATTCTTAAAGTATTCGACGAGCAATTAAAGTATTAGTTTTTCTCTTTACACAATATCTATAAAAAATAATGCTATAATTTTAATAGATGACTATAGTACTTTATCATTTCAATATAAAATTGAATCTCATAATTCTAGATCACTTATTGCTTTGGTGTCTTTGTATCAAAGTCGTTTGTCTTTGGTTTCTTTCTTTTTGTCTAACAATCTAAGATCCATGTCCTTGTTTTTATTGCTCCATCATTTTATTGTTTTGATTGTCGAAGTTCCCATTCGTACCACCATCTTCGAGTTGCTGCTTGAGGTGGAGGAGATGTTGGTCAACGCTTGAGCTAGTGTATTTACCTTCCACTTGTAGGTCCTACCCTTCAGTCAACAAGTACAGATTCTTTGGCTGGAGCTTCGTTATTGGACTAGTGTGATGTTTTCACTAAAAAAATAGTTCCATGAATGACATTTATTTTGGAGATTTATGATGTTCAGAAATATCACAAAGATAATTAGTGACGCCATGTGGAAGTGTCTCTATTTAGCGTGTCACTAAAATAATTCTGACACCTTCAAGCGTCACTATACTTTTGTGACATGTAAAGATGCAGTTTTCTTTTTGACACGCGAAGATGCACAATTATTATGACTTGCTCAGGCATCAGAAATTTAGTGACGTGTCCAAGAAGCGTCACATAGTATATCTACGCTTAAAAGCGTCTCAAAATAATATAGAGAATTAAAAAAAATTACAATTTAAGCCACATATTTATAATAATTGTAATTATAACCTACAAATTTGAATAATTGCTATTAAACCCACCAAATTTTTAATTATTATAATTTAACCCACAAAGTTCTAGTAATTGCTATTAAACCTATAAAATTCTAATAATTTCAAACCTACAAAATTTTAGCAATTCCTCTCCTTCATGAGCGATGAAGATCAAGGCTGCCTTGATCTAGCATGGCCTGAAGAAGAAAATTGAGGGTCCAATCAAATTAACAATCCTCTTGATATCCATAGCAAGAAAAGATTAAGCAGAAGAAATATTTTCTGCCAAAAATGCAAACTAAGAATTTCAGCAATATTAAAGTAAAACTCATCATCCTACAAACATTCTCATAAGTAATCATTACCATACAATACTCAAATTATTTCGGGAAGTAGACTAATAGACCAAAGATCAGTTTTCAAGTAAATATTATGTTTTCACGTAAATATGACGGCCGGAGTACATACTTCAAGAAACAACGGAAAGAAAATGAATCAAGTGTTAGATTACACACCTGAATCAGTGTGTAGAACACATCATCTTCAAGTAGATGAAAGAACTCCATAAACCAGTCCTCCAACATAAGAACCTTTGTCGTCTTTGTCTTCAGGAGCACTTCTTTGTCTCTCAGCTTCCAGCAAAACATTATCACGATATAAGGACCTTTGCCATACTTTTCTCACGTTCGCCAATTGGAATTACGTTTCGGCATCAGTGAATCCCTATAAGAAACCAAAGCATCACAGGTTAATCTCAGCCACCATTTAATTGAGAAATTACAGACTCTTCCAACTCCCAACAAAAGGGAAAGCACTTTTACCTGCAAAAACTTTATCAACTTTGGGATTTCATTTTCTTTTATCCGAACAGCAAAGCTTTCGTAGTTTAGGCAAAACAAAACCAAATGATGCTTCTATGAATTGCTTGCATGCATGGGATTAATTGTTTCTTTTCTTCTCCAAGAAACAAAAAATGAGTAAAAGATTAAGGGATGTGTTCTATCTAGGGAAATATAAGTTTCTCACTAGGACACTCTTCTCTGATGAGCATCTTAGTACCCTTCAGTGATCAACAACGAATGTTTCTGCACACTATATGGATTATAAATCATCATGCCGACTATGCCAAATAGCATCAGATAACTTGATGGTTTGATAAATCATCAGACGAGAAAGGAGCAAGCCAAATTCACAAATTAAAAAAAATGTTTATGAAAGTGAAACATTAATTGATCTCCCGTGAATGATTATAGTTTTAATATTATGATTTCTTTCGGGAAAAAAATGCATGTAACCTTTATCTCCAACAAGTGGCAACTCTAGGAGTAACACAGAAAATGCAAATCCAGACTCCAGCAGTCCACATAAAACTGAGAAGTAACTAATACTCTAATTTTTAGACAATTAAAGTCTTTCAAAACATTTTATGTGTGGGTCATGTGTATACTTGAGCCAAGGAAATTAAGATGTAAAAAAATTATGTATGAGTTCAGTCATACTTACTTCTAATCTCAACTACATTGCTGCATCCATGATTTCAACTTGAACAATCATTTGAGTACACGTATTGCTTTGGCAAGTTCCTTTAGTACACGTATTGCTTCAACTTGAACAATCATTTGAGTTTTCTTCATAGTTTCGTATAATTTTTGCATGTTTCCCAGAATTCCTGCCTAAGAGCATAATTAAATGAGTTAATATTCAACCCAAAAGTAGGAATGGCGTAATAGAGAACAAGTAACATGCATTTCTAATGATAATTTTGACTATTGAAATTGCAATACAAATAAAAGTTTCATCCAGTGACCTTTGAGGGAGTATCATCACCCTTCTCATTATCCTTTTTTTCCTCCTCCAAACAGACAACAAATTTGTGGTTGATTCTCTATTTCTTTACTTTCTAAACTGCTCTGCAAAAGTTTCATCAGTTGAGCTATCTTCCTTCACTACCTCGTCATGAGCTTTCATAGTCAATAACAAGTCCACGACTTCTACTTTCTTTCCAGTATGGTCCACCTCGACTTCTTGGCATCCCATTAAATCGCCAGAGAAATCATCTAAACTGCCCTTGTTCTTTCTAGCTACAGACTTAAACTCCAATTCAGGTTGGCGACGATCCTGAAAAAACATGAAACAAGTAAGACTTTTGGTCTTCTAAGACAACATCTACTTCTCTAAACATATATCATTATGCATATAATGCAAAAGATAAGAAAGAATGAACATCCAGTTTTCATTTTTTTCAGCGAACAATAAGTTGTAAGCATTGACCTTAGTGACTGGTTTCATGTTTTAGATTCCTGGTGAGTTCTTTAAACTAGTCAACTTCCAAATAGCTATTCAGAGTGTTATCTTCTGTTTTTACTCAGGTGGACTTTGCATATAGGAACATAAAACTTAGAGACTATATTGGCAGACAACTTACAACTGAAAGAGCCAACTGAGTGACTGAATAGTGTTAAAGCTAGATGAGATAACTAACTAAATGTCCACTCAACATGCCATTTTAATCTACAGAAGAAGAAAAAAGAAATCAAGAATACATAAACTAAACTCTTTGTTCCTTCAATTTTGATCAACAAGGAAAGTCCAAAAGAAAGACACTAATTCAATGTACGCAAAGGCCTGCAATAGTGCAATGAACAAACACCTTATCAAGTAATATATTAGTGAAGTAATTCAGGAGCAATACTTGGTACTTTTCTACAAATAACATCAAAGCAAGGAAAAGAACTAGAAAATACCTGAACCACATGCATTTTCTATTCTATATTGCCCTGTAAATCACCGATTTTTCCTTCACATGCTTGATTCACCAAATTGCCGATTGTATCATCTTCCTTGTCAGTTTGTACCAACCAATCTCAATTCAGTTCCACCATGATCCATTTCTACGTCTAAATTCTCATCCACAATATTAATTTTCTTCTGCTGAATCCGGTGCTTATCATCCACCATGAACTTGTTTCCACCATTTTCCACTATTTTTCGAGTATATAATCCATCAGTGGAGCCTTTGTTTTTCACCACACGACCATGAGCTTCCTGAGCCACCAATAAGTCAACAAAAGTCCCAAATTCCACCTCCCTTCCAGCATTGTCCACCGCAGAGTTCAAATAAACTTCTTGGCAGTTCATTTCATCTCCAGCAGCATCAGCTACACCGTCTCCATTCATTTCAGTTGAACTCTTAAACTCAAGTTCAGGATTATACCGATTCTTTATTTCTTGACTGTCTGAACCATCAGTTGAGCTATCTTTCTTCACTACATCGTCATGAGCTTTTAGAGTCAATAACAAGTTTACCGATTCTACTTCCATTCCAGTATGGTCCACCTCGACTTCGTGGCATTCCAATTCATCACCAGAGAAATCATCTAAACTGCCCTTGTTCTTTCCAGCTACATACTTGAACTCCAATTTAGGTTGGAGACGATCCTGAAAAAACATGAAACAGGTAAGTCTTTTGGTCTTCCAAAACAACATCTACTTCTCATGCAGCAAACAAAATTATAATTCCTCACTCATTATGTTCATACTATACAAGGAACCGTGAACTATCCTACAGTTCCATCACAAAGTTAATGTTTCTGAAATCATTTAATAGAAGAATATTCAAAAGAAGAAAAATGTTCCAAATATTGACTAAAGATTCAACATATTGAACAATATACCTCCTCCAAACACATAGCATGAGCAAAAAAGGCTTATGAAACAACATCAGCCACAAATCATACAAAATAACAAACAAAATTAACACAGAAAGCTTTTCTCTTAACACTTAACATCAAGCAACTATAATAACCGCTAGATTTAGGCAAATAAACCTAACAAAAAAATCAACACATCACGAACAAAAACAACTCAGCAAGGTTTTACACGATCACACAACATTGAGCTGAGGTAGGGATCCACAAAATCAAAAATATCTAACATTATAATCTTCAATCTTGATTAATGACACTTCAGCGTGTTTTCTGCTTTTCATTTTTCTTGGCAAAAGAAAAGAAAGAGATGCCTCTCTCCGGTGGTGGTTTTATGAGAATGCCTAGTAAAAAGTGAAATTCTAAGTGTTAATAAAAATGTTCAGTACCGTATGCATTGCGAACCTCCGTACACCGACCGTTGTTCCTTTGTCAGAAGTTTGGGCCTAAACTCCACCGCAGAAGGCCGTGAGCTGGCTGCTGCTCGTCCACCAGAATCGGTCGCTTTGCCGGCGGAATTTGCAGGCACTCTAACGCCTGCATTTCAGCTTGAACCGGAGGTAATCGATTGAAGAATTCCTTAAACCTTGTGCAAAAGCTTCGTCTCCATATTGGTCACGGTTTTCGACTGAAATCCCGACTGAATTTGAAGCTTCTCTTCCAATACCTTCAATTGCGAATCCATCTCCTTCTGAATTCGAACCTCTAAATCATACATCTGCTTCTTCTGATTGTCGTCGACTTCAACAATCTGTGCCTTGTGTTTCTTCAATTGTTCCTCCATCGATTTCCTCCATATGCCTCCGCCATAGTGTTTTTATTTCTGTAAGCAGTTGGAGCGAACCGCTCTGTACCCAATATCAGGTGACCCAAAAACTAAGAGGTTAGTTTAGGAATTTAGTAAAAAGCCAATGGGAAATGATGAAAAAAACTCTTTAGATTATTTGCACAAAAACTCTTTTTGTAAACAAAGAAGCAATGATTTATATTACTAATTTATTTTTAAATAATAATTTTTACATTCTAGTTTCATTGTAGAATTTTTTTTAAAATAATACTTTAATTTGTGACATCTTAAGGTATCATAAATTTATTGATACAATAAGATGTAGCAATTTTTATGATATTTAGAAGTGTCATAAAATATTATGACATGAATTAATATCACAATTTTATTTCGTGACTGATGAGACGTCAAATGGATGTATTTTCCAAAACATTTAACATCTCTTTTGTTATATTTTTGTTAGAAAATTGCTAGATTTATGTAGGTTTACATCATAAGGGGTTTAGATAACCATTTTCGGTTTTCGTATCTAAATCCTTCATT
>JAULKM010043815.1:0-13043 GCA_032355605.1 Rubia tinctorum
AGAACAAAGGTCATTGAAACAGGAGCATACATCAAATGCTCTAATCTGGATCTCATCTGGCTTGACTTGTCCAAATTGCTTCATAGCATCAGCCAATTCAGGTTTTGTGATTTCCTTGGGCAGATCTCGTATATATACTGATCTGGAAATGGAAGCTGCAATCAAGCATGAGATACGTCAGAAAAGATGATTATTATCCTCCTAACTATGTAAAGTGCAATAACACATACCCTCGGAGCGGAATTCATTGTTGACAGCATTCTTTTCCCTCGCACCATGGCTTACAGGAGTTCGCTCCTTTTTCACAATACCCGTACTTGGTGCAGAAGGTGCAGCTGACTGATGGTTAGCTGTTGGTGCAACTCTGATAACCTTAGGAGCAGAATTTTCTGCACTAGGTGCCACTTTGCTTTCTTTTGCCACCTGTGGAAGAAGGCATATGTTATGGAAAGAACTGTTTAAAAACTTCAGCACAAATTTAACGAATTTTTTTTAGAAGACATACCACTGATGCATATGAAAATTTCTTGGCCTCAAGTTTCTCACTTGATGCAGCGGGGGGAGCAATATTCTGAGTCACAGGAACTGCTTCCTTTGGAACTTCAGCAGCCGCGACTGTGACGTCGGGAGTTTTCTCAACACTCTCTGTTGCTCCAGCAGCTGTGACTGCAGATACTTCTGTGTCTAGTTCAGGTTGAGGGGCAGGAACATCAGCGGGTACTAAGAAAGCAAAGCACCATAGTAAGGCAACAGGAAAAGAAAAGGAAAACCTTAATAAAGTTTTAAAACCCTAAAGAAATGGATCCAAAAAAGGACGCTGCATAAAGAACTACCACAAATAAACCAAGAGTTTCAAAATCAAATTAACAAATCTATACTTCACATATATAAACTGTGCAACAGAATTCAGCTCACCTACAGCACCTGACTCAACAACACCTGACTCAACAACCGGGGAAGCAACTTCTTCCTCGACCTCACCAGTAAATGAATGCTTCAATAATTCTTTGGTGTCTAGCACACGGAAACTATCATTCAAGACATAAAAGCCTGTCTCTTGCTTGGCAAGAAAGAATGTCTGAGTGAAGATCTTCTTCACTTTGTCATTCCCAAGTAAAGAGCCAGAAACAGTCAGAATGACGCTCTCCATCAAAGATTCCTGGGCATCAGCATGTACAACCTTCACCTCGCACCCTACATAACCTGAAGACTTGATTGTCTCACTTATCCCCTGCACCATCCGAACGTGAATTATTTCCAATCCTTCATCAAAATAATGAAGCATCCTGACTAGAGTGCATATATAAGACAGTTCATAAACACGTATCTTTCGAATGTCAACAAGAATCTTAAATACACAAGGGAATAATTACATCCATAGTTGTAGCTGGCTCAACACCCGGCCACTTTAGCACACTATCATCTTTATAGAACTTGTGCAAGAACTCGGGAGAAAACTGAAAAATAAAATAGTACTTTTCTAGAAATTGACTCCCAACTGTTTCTACATCCGGCTTCCCTCCTGATCGGGTCTCTCCTGCCTCAAGAGTTGCCATATCTGCACATACAAACAAAGCTCATTACTTTCTTCGAAAGATGAGCAAATCACATATAAAAATCTCAAGGGATCCAAACCATAACACATGACGATAAAAAAATTCAAACAAAAAGTGTGAACTTATACCAACAGGAGGTGATGTACTAATGTTCATAACTTCGGAAAAATCTTTTATGTGTTCTCAAAGCATCTAATTTGAACAACTTCAACAAGAAACAAAACATATAAAAACTAGCAACCAATTCTCCATTGCATAAAAAAGCACAATCATTCCAAATTCCCTTGCAAATAAGCCACACAAAACCAACAAACTAGCTAATACAGAAACTTTAAGAAAACAAAAACCCAATATTCTAACAAAAAAAAGTTCGATTTTATCACATGAAAACATAAACCCACAAATCAGACCACAGGGAACATCAAACAAACAGTAAAAACTCCATCTTTCAGCTTTAAACAGTTCCAAAACATGCCTACTGGACCATCAGACAGCCACACGAAGCAGATTATTACCCTCTGATCAAACATAAATCAAAACCCAGATAGGAAAAAAAATCATAAACCCTAAATCCAATGCAACTAAACCAAAACCCCAGCACATATAGAGAAACAAACAGTTCAAGAAACATAAACAATGAACCATCAGACAGCTACACAAATCAGGATTCTCACCCTCTGAATTAATAAGAAACAAGACCTACATTGAAAAAATAATCATACACCCTTCAACCAATGCAGCTAAACGAACATCCCATTATCCCAACACATACAGAGAGAATAAAAAAATCCAAAAACATAAAGAATGAACCATCCAACCGCCTCACAAAGCAAACTCTAACCTCTGATTAAAGAAAAAGCAAAACCCAGATAGAAAAAACAATCATAAACACTTAAAACAATGCAACTAAACCAGAATCCCGGCAACACATAGGATCAAAAACGCTACTAAAGCTAAAACAAATTGGCGGGTTCTGCACCTGACAACTAAGGGAGACGATAAACACAGCGCGGGGCGAGTTCTGAGAGCGAAATCAGGGGAAAGCGCAGAGCTAAAACCCCAAAACGAAACCCAAGAGAATTCGCAAAACACAAAAAGGATTGGAGAAGAGTGAAGCGGTGAAGTTCGCTTTTATAACTATGGAGGTCAGCGGCCGACGAATTAGGGGAGTTGGGAATTTTGAAATTAACTGCGATTTCTTCTCCTCGTGATTTTGTTTCTTTACTAGGATTAGGATTAGGATTGTTATTTTTTAGGTTTTACATTAATTGCTAATATAGAAATATAGCTGGATGTATGTACCTTCTGAATTTTCTTAACTTACCTTTTTTTATTATTTAAAATGAAAAAGATGGTGGTCAACTTCTTTTTAATGCTGAATTCATGTAATCTTAAGGCATTTATTATTTTTGATTTTGAAAAATATTTTTTTATTAGTTCGTTGGAGTTATTTAATATCAAATTAAAGATAGAATCGACAATTCACTCGTAGGAGTAGGTAAATGTTGACAACAATTTATTGATTTCAAAATATTATTGATTGCGCCATTTATAATTTTATGTTTGAGAATAAAAATATTTTATGAGTTTATTTTTAAAAGAAAATCTTAGGAAAGGTGGACTGTCCATAAGTTTATAGACAAACCGCCTGACTTTTTACCTTAAAAATTATATATTTTTTAAAAAATAGAGTCAGTATCTTGAAATACGGTCTTTCCATAAGTCATGGAAAGACTAAGGTTTAAAATGTAAATAAGAAGAAATGAAGATAAAATTTACGGGTTGCATGAATCAGGTTATAAGCTTTATAACTACTACACATTGCATAATAAATTTTTAATATTGCAACGAAAACCTATTTCCTTTTATTATTCTAATTAGACTACGTCTTTCCATAAGCCTATGGAAAGACGGTGTTTCCCAAAACTTTGTCAAAAAATTTAAATATTTTATTATATAAGTTAAAATAAGTAATAATGTGTAATTGAATGTGACAATATTCAAAAAATATTATACAAAAATACATTTTAAAATGTTTAAATTTAATATACAATTTAACAAATATCATGTATAAATTAAAAAATACAGTGACCTGGGACCTCATTAATGTTGAACTAAATAATAGTTTGACATGATAATTCGTACACTATATTAATGGGTCAGAATTCATATAATTTTTTAAATTTATTTATGAAATTTAAAAAATATATATATATATATATCGAGTTGACTGTATAAAATTTTCTGTTTCAAGAATAAATACAATTTAATAAGTTGGTTGGGATTAATTAATATCGAATAAAGAAATATTTTTTGCCCTGATAATAAATAAGATTTTAATGGTAATTGACCCAGTATGCTAAGAGAAATTTTTATATGAGGCTGATTCATCATGTATTAAGTATTATGGTGAGATGATGGACTAAATAAAGTTTTTAAAACTACAAACAGTACCATATGTCATCTTTCATGATAAAAAAAGATTGGATGATATCGTTTCACCCAAATTTTTGTACCCTATTATTAGATCGAAATTTGAATGTCGTGCAAGACAAAATTCACACCATCTCGACCTAGTATTCATAATAGATTGTTTATTAATATTTAATTTTGCAAAGAAATATACCACTTTATTACTTTGTTAGGGCGTTGATGTTTAAATCAAAATATTTTGACAATTCACAACTATTTAATTTTATTTAGTTAGTTGAGACTTTATACAGTTTGACTAAGCATAGAGTATAAAATATGAACCTCCGACCAAATCTTGACCATGACAAATGAATGAAATATGGTAATAATAAATACATAAACATTTGAGAACCAATACAAATCTCTCCACCTATGGTGAATTTTAACTTTTAAAAAAACCCATAAACATTGAATTATTTTACATATCCGCTCAACAACTTCAACCTCCAATAAAACATCAATACTCTTACTATAAGATATATAAAAATTTAATTCTCTTTTAGCAAACTAGCCTACTAAGCATGTTAGTACAACAATATTCATTTGTGGCTGTGTTGGAGAAAATTCACCGTTACGCATATTGAGACTTTTGTAGAGTTTATTGATTATAACACTTCATGTACAATGAGGGATCACACAATAGCTCATTGAAAGTAATAACCCTTCATACTTTGGTGTGTCTCGTGTTAATCGCCGCGTGTTAATCGGGCAACCTCTTTCCGATCTTTATATATATATATATAAATATATTAGATCTCGTTATCACACACCATTCTTAAAACATTCTAATTGCTGACTGTGTAAATTCCTGATTTCATGCACGTGTGATCTTCTTCTCCGTTGCCTTGGCATACAATGCTATGAACATGTTCATCCAGATCATCGGTATCACTGGTCCTGTCCAAACCTGTTTAATTCGGGATAGTGAAGGAATCCTTAGCATCCAACTAGCATTGAATCAGATCCTTTGGCTGATCATTCGTTGCTTTATATAGCATTCCCCCGCTTCAAAAATCTCCCGCAAAATGCAAATTGACAGTCTAAATGCATCTTTATCCAAAGCTCGCTTCATCTAGGACATGAACTATGAATTGGCATCCTGAAGCGGTGGAGTATTAAAATCAAACCCCAGGAAAGATGCCATCCGAATTCTTTTGGAGCTTTCATGGCCTGTAAACAGATGGGTCTCATTACTCTCATGCAGCTGGCACCTCGTACAGATGTTGTTCGCAATAATCCCCACAAATGCAAGGTTCATTGCGGTTGATTCTGTCGTGCAGTGAGATCATAAACCATCAAGTCCATGCATGAACCAATCACAGACTATTCTGTTAGTGGATTATCATTGTTTGGAATCCACTAATCTGTGATTTTAATCTCTCTTCCATTGACCACCTGTCATGCCAGATTGTTTTTGATGGCAGATCTGCCCCATAGAATATATTTCCAACCCCAGGAATCTGTGATTCTAGGAGATACTAATAGGAAATCCATGTTCTTGAGATCCTTGTTTTTGTAGACTGAAAGCTAATGTCTAAACCCAGACGTTTTCCTCCTTAGTCTATCCTATCGATATTTAGAGTGAATCTGGCACATTGCTCCAGACCTGAGCTTATGTTCAGACCGAACATGATTGAACACTATTCAAAATTCAGTCTTTGCCATGATTACCTCGACAAGAGCTCTATTGTTTTTACTACTTCATCCACTGTGGTATTGCACGCAAAAAATAATATACAATCATCTGCATAAAATAATACACACTGTTGTTGATTTATTTTTTTATTTCTCATTTTGATGTTTTTCATTTTTCGAGTGAGTTTTAGTTGATATGAGTCGATGTTTTGTAGTTTTTTTGGGTTATATGGGTTGATTTTTTTTTTGTTTTTTATTCTCTCATGTTGATGTTTTTCCTTTTCTCTGTGAGATCTAGGTGATACGAGTTGATGTTTGTAATTTTGGATGACATTGGTTATTTTTTGTGTGTTTTTTTTCTTATGTTGATGTTTTTCATTTTTTTGGGTGACCTGTAGGTGATAGAAAAGATGGGTAAAAAATTTGACAAAAAGTCCCTGAAAAAAATATTAGCGTAGGTCCCTGTAAAATAATTAGAGATAGGTCCTTGTAAAATTATTAGAGATAGATCCATGGAGTTAAAATACAGTTAGAATTGCATAAAAACCCATGCCTAAAGTTTAGTCTGTTTTATAGGAGAATATCTCAACTTATATTTCATCATAATATTCAATTTTACAATAAGTTAAAATTGCTTAACTTTGACCTCACCATTGAATTGATAAATAAGTTAAGATATAATCATATATGATTTTGTTAATTCGTAATAATATGTATTTTTAAAATGTTAACTTTTCATAAATTGTATTTTACACACAGTTATAACTATTAATGATCAATTTTTTAAAAAGTGAATTGACGAAAGTTAAAGTGTGCAGAATTGGGTAGTACTGAGAGAGTAATTAAAACCAACACTGTTTAAATTCCAAGTACACATTCCTCTTTTTTTCATATCTTCAAAAGCAGCCAGCTTCCCCCTGTCCCTGATCAAAGGGAAACAACACCTTCTTGTAAGAAGACATCAGCAAAGAAACATAAAATCAGCAGATTTAAACACAAACATAAGTCTGCAATTTATCTGATGAACACAAGTCAATTTGCACATGATGAATCACCTGACAATGAAATTTTAAAGCTTAAATGAAAGTCAAGATTATAAAATCAAAGGAAACAAATGAACCATCTAAGATTTAGAGAGATTAACTAAACTCATCTAGGAATTTTAAGCAAGAACTATTTTTGCAATGCAACAAGGACAGGTTTTGATCCAATACAAAATTACAGAGAAAAGTTTTAGGAGTTCACAATACAACCACATGGTTATGTCAAAAGATATGAATGGCATTAAATCCTGATCATGATCTTCTTTTAGGCACTGATATTCTCAAGATCAGCACTTTTATTCATCCTCTTCACAATCCCAGCAATGACCTTTCCAGGTCCCAGTTCATAGCTCTTTTGCAGACCTCGATCCAACAGTGTCTTCATCGTTGTTTCCCATTGCACCGGGGAGGTAACTTGTCGGGACAGAATCTTCTTGATTGTTTCAGGGTCCGAATGTGGCTGTGCATCCACGTTGGATATAACCGGGATCCTTGGACTCCTGATTTCTGTTGATGCCAGTGCAGCTTCCAATCTTGAAACAGCCGGTTCCATGAAGCTAGTGTGGAATGCCCCTGCCACGGCTAGGCGCACTGCCATTCGCGCTTTGAAGGACTTCGCCTTTGCTTCCACCGCTTCTATTCCTTTCAGGCCTCCAGAAACAGCGTAGTTCCCGGGACATAAGAAGTTTGCGATTTGGACTTTGTTCGCGCTATCTACTTCCTCATTGGCAGCGTTGCACAGAAGTTGTACCTTCTCCGAGTCCAGTCCTATGATGCTGACCATGGCGCTTTGAGCGGAATCTGCAGCTTCCTGCATTGCTTCGCCCCTGATTTTGACAAGCTTAAGCCCGTCCTCAAAACTGAAGGCGCCGGCAAATGCCAGGGACGTGTACTCTCCCAAACTTAGGCCGCATGTGACATCCACGGAATCGATTATTTGCTGGCCTCCATCACGGGCGCGAAGAACCTCCACGGCTGCTAAGCTCGTGACATATATAGCCGGCTGGCTCAGGACGGTGGAATCTAACTTGTTTTTCGGGCCGTTAAGACAGATATCCAGGAGGTCAAACCCAAGTATTTCATTGGCCTTCTTGTACAATTCAGCAGCTGCCGGGACCTTCTGAGCTTCTACGCCCATACCGACAGCCTGTGCACCCTGGCCAGGGAAGAGGAAAGCACGGCTGGGCTTGTAGTCGTTAAACAAGGCATCGTTGTTTGAAATCGTTTGAGATCCCGCAGCAATGGTCATGGAGAGCCTTGATTTATCCAATTTTTTTAGGCTAAAACCTCGGACTCCATTTTTAAACCCTAGAATTCTGGAAGAATTCTTGAGGGATTTCACAGGAACATGAAATGCACAAGCAGCGAGGTCACGGCTAACCACCATCATGCCACTGTCCATCGATCAGAGAAATAAAAACCTAAGAGGATTAAGAGCTACAACAAGAAAAAACACATGAATAACTAACATTGATACTTGGAGGATGTAAGATGTCGGATATTGACAGATCTGAGAATACGAGGCATTAGCACAAAAAAACACAAATAATGAAATCATTCTAAATTGACTACTAATCTAGGAGGACTAAGAGATAGAACAAGAAACAGCTCATAGCAACACAATGAAACCATCATACAGATAACCAAAGACGTTTACTTGGATGATTCAATATGCATTATGACTTGTGAGCTATAGAGATAAATTAACATAAATGGCGATCATCAGATTTTAAAAAAAATACAGCAAGAAACAGCAAGTAGCAACACTTCGAAACTATAATAGAAATAACCAAAAACATTTATACTTAGAAATGATTCAATATGCATTATGAGCTAGTAGAAAAACAAACACAAACGCCTATCTGTCGGGTTAAAAAAGATCTATCGATCCGAAATTTCTACAAATCCCAATAAACAGAACATATCAGCACTTCCAAGTTCGATCGCATCACAAAGGTAACCATGCTGATAGGAAATATGATAGAATATGATCTAGTAACATAAACAACATAAAATCCAAAAAAATCGATAAGAAACCTTAATCATTCCTAAATTACAGCTAATCAGCCACCAAATCAGGCATCAAGATTAACATCAGATGCAATCAAATAGATACAAAAAATGCTACAACCATAGAAATCCTGACAATGCAGTAACTTGTAAAAATAAAAATCCAATCTTTGAACATGCAGCCAGCTCAGAAACATGAATTCCTTCAAATTAAATTAATGAAGTAGCCCACAACGAGCGAAATTTCCACTCTGATCAAAGAACATTCAAATAAACAGAATCCGAAGAAGAAACAAATTTATAACACCATTTACAATGTGAAGCAAAAATTGATGTGGGTTCTGAATTAGCTCAAACCTGATGACGGGGGAGACTGCAGAAGTATTGTGGCGATGGTGAAAATAGGAACTTAGGAAGTATCGAGCCCAGAACTAAGATACCAACCGATATAAATTGGAAAAATTATGGTGAATTGCATCTACCACCCTGAGAAATGAAGAAACTGCAGCTAAACCCCTCGAATTTTGTATTAGTGCAAGGTACATATATTTTTCTAATACTAAAATTACTCCAATATTCTTAACATAACATAAATCGGAAAAATTTTGAAAAAAATCGTCTATTCTTATATGGAAAGACGAAATTGAATCATAATTATAGAAAAATTAAAAGTTTTAGTTATAATATTAAAAAATAATTATGCAACGTGAAATATAAGTTTATGACCAAATTAATGAAATTCTAGTTTAATTTCTTCTAATTTGCATTTTAAACCTTGGTCTTTTCATAACTTATGAAAAGACGGTCTTTCAAAAGACGGACTCATATAAATTTGGATTGTTTTTAAATTTTAAATCATTCTATCAAGAGTCCGTCTCTTAAAGACACTCTTTCTATAACATAGAAAGACCAAGGTCAAAACTGTAAATTAGAAGAAATAAAGATAGAATTTTTGGGTTGCATTAATCGGGTCATAAACTGTATCACTATTGCGTAGTAAATTTTTAATATTGCAACTAAAATAATTTACCTTTTATTATTTTAATTAAACATTGTCTTTTCATAAACTTATGTAAAGACGGTTTGCCTTCTATCAATTATCTTTAAAATTTTTAAAATTTTCACTAATTTATTACCTTCATGCTTCAACCCTATAAAACAGCTTGTCATTTAGTATTTCCTCTTCCCTTCACGGTTATACATGCACATAATCATAATTTTTGCATGAATAAACTCTTGCAATGAAAATTTATCATTAAAAAATAAATAAAAATGACAAGTGAGTTAAACTGAACTAAAAAGAAATAAACTCAATTGATTTTCAAGTAAATTAGAAAGAGCATAGTATTTCAAAAATATATAAACGTGTATTTCAAATTCGCAAAAGTTGAAGGTAAAATATAATAGGGTTAAGTACTAAAATAACCCTATGTTTTGATTGAAAGTGTCAATCTAATTCTGTAAAATTCAAAAGTGCAATTCTAACCCTGAAAAACCTAAATTTGGGCGAAATTATGTAAATTGACTATTATACCCCTGATTATAAAAAATAAAAAATCAGAAAAGACAACTTTATCTTGGAAATCCTCTATTCTTCTCTCACACTAGAAAATTCAGAACGACGGCAATATAACCTTCTTCTCTCACACAAAATTGTTTCGAATGGTGGCGAGATTTGCGATATAACTTTCTTCTCTTACACCTTACTCCCCTCAGTCCCACTTCATGTTGCTTAATTTAACTTTTGCAAGTCAAATTTATCCAATTTCGACCATTAAATTCTATTATTGTACATGTAAAACTATTATCATTTTATATGTTGTTGGATTCATCGTAACATATATTTTTAAGTTATTATTTTTTCAGAATTATTTTATACATATAATAAAGATATTAATATTTAAACACTGATGCAGTTGACTCTCATAAGTCAAATTAAGCAATATGAAGTGGGACGGAGGGAGTATTTTAAATATTGAAGTTGAGATCCAAGTTCAATCTCAACTCGACGGTGGCGCTGAGAGAGTAAAGACGACGAGGTTGAGGGAAGGCGGCGTGGCAACGGTGGGTCTGGGCGCTGCTGAGGAAAGGCAATAGGGCTGAGTAAGGACGACGAGGCTGAGGGAAGGTGACGGGGCACCGGTGGGTCTAGGCAGGGCTGAGGGAAGGCGGCGGAGTTTGGGCACGACTGAGGGAAGGTGGCAGGGCTGAGTAAGGACGACGGGGGTTGAGGGAAGGTGGTGGGGCAGCGGTGGGTCTGGGTGCGGATGAGGGAAGGCGGCGGGGCTAAGGTAAGAATAATCCCCAATCCTCATATCTCTCCCACACTACTCCGAATTTCTTCACAAATTCGCTGAAAATCAATTGCTTCATCCAACCATGAGTAACCAAGCTGAATCCTCCGATTTGTAAGCCCTAATCCTCATATCTCTCTAATCCGTGCACTGTGTTTTGCTGTGAAGATTGCAAATAAGCATTGGTCTCAAGATAAGAAAGAGTTTGGTAGAGATTTTGGAGTTTAACTTTTGTCGGCGGCGGTGGTGGCAGAGTGGGCGGGGTAGTGCTGGAGCGGGTTTTCAAAAAGAAGAAGAGCCATAGGGATAGTTTGTCATTTAATTTTTAGTATAAGGTGTATTTTTGTCTTTTTATGTTTGTCAATGCCAAAAAATGTCAAGTCAATGACGAAATAGTGCCAACATGTTACATCGGCACATTTGATGCAACAATTAGGGTTAAAATTACACTTTCAGATTATAAATGCACTTTTGAAAAATAATACTCCCTCTGTCCCTATTTTAGTGTCTCACCACCCAAAAAGTGCTTTAATTTTTTCTCTTTAATTTTAACTCCAAAATGGTGCATAAGGGTATGCAGACCCATTTGCATAGAGTAATTACTAGCAAGTCCAAAATTTTGAAACATGTGCAACAAGTATTCCCACAAAAAATTAGGGGTATATTTGACAATTTCTTCAAGCTTTCTTTGCCAAATAAGAAATGAAAGAGAGGTGAGACACTAAAATAGGGACACCCAATTTGGTAAGTAGGATACTAAAATAGGGACGGAGGGAGTAGGGTTATATTTGTATTTTACCCCGTCTAATAATATGGAGTAGTTTTAAGCATATGATTATGTTGGTCTTTTTAGATTTCGGCAAAGGCTAATTTTGCCTTCCTGAAAGTTTTGAGGTTAAAATTAAACCTTCTCAAAACTCTGGGGTGGCAAATTGCATTTCACTCTAAAACATTACAATTGACACGCGCGGGTGAAGACAAAATGACTGCCTAAATTTTGCCGCCGCCGCCAACAACCTCTGAACAACCAACCAGCGGCGGAGAATACAACGCTCGTCCTCCAGGGCCAGGCTCAGGGTTTTACTACAGTAAAATGTGCGGAATAGCCGTTATAGTATCAGGAGTTCGAGTGGAGCTGTCAAATTTAATTCCAGATTACGTTCCACCTTCTCTTCAATCTTCCCAACAGGTAATATTTTGAAAGCCAATTTTAACAGACCTTTTTTCTTGGAACTATTCTTTGATATTTGCATTTGGGCTTAGCCATTGAAGTAATAAACTGCTTTTGATTGAGTAAAGTTAGTGACTTGCGTACTCTTGTTGCAACTTGCAAGCTTATACTGTACATAATTGATTATAATGGTAAATTACAAGAAAGGGGTTTTACCTTTTCATCTAATATATGCCAAAACAGTATTACTAACACGACTCTTCAGGTGGGATGGGGAGATTGTTAGATCAAAGTAAGGATTTTGAGAGAGCTCGAATTAGTAGGTGTAAAGACTGTATATATGATATTTTTTGTAATGCCGAAGAATGTGGCATGTTCTGAATAGTATTAGCCATCATTTAAATTTCGAGTTTTTTTTAAAATGTTATTTTACGGGCTGATGGTTTTGTGGTTTAGGTGTTGTTTTCCATTGATGATATAAAAGTGGCTTTGAGTCAAAGAGGCCCGGATAGCATTGGAAACAAGGATGTATCTGTAAATTTTAGAAAACCGTCTTTTGAAGAAGCCGAGAATGGAGATTTAGCTGGTTGTGAACACGAAACTGTTGGACAACTGCAGTTTATTGGTGCTACATTACAGTTAAGTGGAGTAACTCCAGTTTGTCAGCCTTCGGAGGATTCATATGGAAATGTTCTCGTCTACAATGTTATGATAAGTAAAATTTATGTGGCATCATGACATATTTATGCTACTCATATTCTGCAATTTGTTCTGATGATAAACACTATAGTTGTGTAATGAATCAAATGGACTGGGGGATAGAGGATTAGTAAGTCAGAATAAGTTGTAGATTAAATGGTAT
>JAULKM010043826.1:0-13042 GCA_032355605.1 Rubia tinctorum
TCGACGCCGTCATATCCACGCGCCCAACGTTTGCCCAGGAGCGCGTGTTGGCCACACATGCGTGACCGGAAGCGTGCTTCTCTCCAGCCGTGTGTGATTTCACGTGCCTTCTCTCCTACAGAACGTGATTTCACGCGCACCCAGCAGCCTCTGGCAATCTTTGAGTTTAAAAAAACAAAAAAATGAATTCTTTTGATCGACTCGAGTGTCAATGGTGTTACACCTCGAGTCATGTTGCTTCTTCTTGTCCCAAATTAGACGATGAATGGTACAAGTTGCAGTGTCAGTGGTGTAACAAATTTGGACACTTGGCCTCCACATGTCCTCATTTGGTCTCTCAGATTTTTTTCTCCTACCTCTTTACCGAATGTACGCTGGATAG
This sequence comes from Rubia tinctorum, assembly GCA_032355605.1. NCBI lineage: Eukaryota > Viridiplantae > Streptophyta > Magnoliopsida > Gentianales > Rubiaceae > Rubia > Rubia tinctorum. The sequence goes on from JAULKM010043826.1 coordinate 383, forward strand.
CTGATTCTGGTGCGATCAACCACATGACTTCTTCTCAGTTCGCTCTTGAACGCGTGACTCCTTACTCTGATAACCGTCGTGTTTTTGTTGGTAATGGTTCTGCTCTTAACATTACCCATGTTGGTCATTCTCAGGTTTTTGATTCATTATCCTTGTCTGATGTTTTGGTGGTTCCACATATTACTAAAAATTTGCTATCTATCAGCAAGTTGACTCGGGATATGAATGTTGTTATTTCTTTTGATGATTCTACTTTCACTATTTCGAACAAGTTTACTAGAGATGTTATTGGCAAAGGTCATCTTGATAATGGTTTGTATCTTTTGGATTTTGGTGGTGATGCTTTTTCTGCTTTTGTTGCATCAAGTGCCTCTAAAACATCTTTGGAACATTGGCATAGTCGATTGGTCATGTGCCTCACAACATCATTACGTCTTTGAGCAAGTCTACATGTTTGTCAGTTATTAGTTTGCTGCCTAAGCCTCATTTATGTGCCGCTTGTGAATGGCTAAAGGCAAACGCCTTTCTTGTAGTGATAATTTAACACGTGCACCACGAAAACTTGATTTAGCTCATTGTGATCTTTGGAGACCCTCACCTGTTGTCTCTCGCGTCGGGTACCTTTATTATTTCATTTTTATGGATGATCACTCTCAGTTTACTTGGTTGTATCCTCTGCGAGGTAAGTATGATTTTGTGGAGGTTTATATGCAATTTGAAGCTTTTGTTGAGAATTGGTTTTCTACCACCATCAAACTCTTTCAGAGTGATGGTGGAACCGAGTTTGTCAATCATCGCATGCGAACTCATTTTGTGTCTAAGGGCATTCATCATCAACTTTCATGTCCCTACACTCTTGAGCAGAATGGTCGTGCAGAGAGGAAGCATCGTCATATTGCTGAGACAGGTTTGTGGATGCTATTTCATTCTGGCCTTCATCATTCATTTTGGTATGATGCATTTTCAACAGCAGTCTATATCATTAACAGACCGCCTACTCCGGTTTTATCTGGTCTGTCTCCACTCTCTGTTATTTTTGGTACTACGCCTGACTACTCCAATTTTCATCCATTTAGTTGTCGAGTTTTTCCGTATTTGAGGCCCTACGCAGAACATAAATTAGCACACCGGAGTATGTCTTGTATATTTTTAGGTTACAATTCAGAGTACAAGGGTTATCGATGTCTTGATCCTCTCACGAAGAAAGAGTACATCACTCGACATGCTCGGTTTGATGAGTTATTTTTTCCAGCTACCCGTACTGATTCTGTTAGAGATTTATCATCACTGGATGTTTTTGCTTTTTTGGAGCCTTTATCAGTTCCGTCGGAGTTTTTTATCCATCTTCCACTCCGGATTCACCCATTATTTTAGAAGATTTAAAATTTTCAGATTTCACCGGGAACTCAGGGTTCTTCTAAAAATTGTGTTTTTATCCATCTTCTGAAGAATGCATTTTTAAATGGTGTTCTTGATTCACATGTTTACATGGAGCAGCCTGCTGGTTACAAAGATCCTATGCGTCCTGATTTTATTTGTTGTTTGCGCAAGGCCATTTATTGTTTGAAACAAGCTCCCCGTGCTTGGTTTCAAAGATTTAGTTCTTTCTGTAGATACCTCCTTATTTGTTTTTCCCAAGGCAATTCTCTCCTTTATTTGTTGGTTTATGTTGATGACATTATTCTTACCGCGAATGATGGTCCTCTCATCAACAAATTCATTGCTCGTGTTCATCAAGAGTTTAAGATCACTGATCTTGGCACCTTACAGTAATTTTTAGGTTTGGAGGTTGTGCGAAATTCTGATGGCTTATTCCTTGTCTAAGCCTGATATGCCAAGGACATTTTATTGCGTGCCGGAATGCAAGACTCGGCATCGGTAGCTATCCATTTTTTTAGCTTTTTCGCAGCTTTCCAGTACTTCTGGTAAGCCATTCAGAAATCCCACTCTTTACCGCTCTTTCGTTGGTGCACTGCAGCATTTGTCCATTACGCGTCTCAACATTTCTTATGGTGTGAACACGATCAGTTAGTATATGCAATCTCCTACTGATGACCATTACCAAGCTATCACTCGAATTCTGCGTTATGTCCTTGGTACAATGCACTATGGCCTTCAGTTTCGCAAGAAATCTTCCGCTTTGCCAGTTTTGGGTATGGTGATTGGGCTCGTTGTATTGAGACTCGTAGGTCTACTTATGGTTATGCCATTTTTCTTGGTGGCAACCTGGTTTCATGGAGTTCTAAGAAGCAACTTACAGTCTCTCATTCTAGTTCAGAATCAGAATACCGGGCTATGGCTAACACTGCTGCAGAATTAGTTTGGTTGATGAATTTATTATGGATTTGCGCGTGACAGCTAGTGCCCTTCCTGTTTTGCTGTGTGATAATAATAGTGCTCTCTTTCTTGCTCAGAATCGGGTTTCCCATAAGAGAACCAAGCACATTGATATTGATTATCATTTTGTGTGTGAGATGGTGTCTTCTGGCAAGCTCAAGGTTGTTTATGGTCCTACTGATCAACAACTTGCTGACATCTTTACAAAGGGTTTACCTCATCCTCAGTTTGAGTTCTTAGGGTCCAAGATTTGTTTCGCGACAAGTCATACGCTTCGCTTGACGGGGGGTAATAGAATATTAAATGAATTAGAATCAGGTTAGGAAAGGAATAGCCTTTCTGGTTGGTTTTGTATATATCCTTTTCCATATCTGATTATGTACTCAATGTATATATGAATACACACTGCCACAATTATTTGTGGGTTTTACATTCTATCAGGTTCCAATTTTGAAACCATCTCCGTTGTCAACTTTACTAAAATGCAATAATGATGGTTCAAAACCCTAAAATTTTCAATTATTCGGTGGAATTAATTGGAGGCATGTGAAGGTTATAATCTCACTCGAAAGATTCTCGCCAAGGTCATTGAGTACTACAAGCGCTACATGGTGTTTCAACGAGATAATGAGAATGGCCGTTTCAGAATCCTAAAATCGCCTGGTTAATTTTCTAAAGGTGCTAAAGGGGTTCGATAACCACAACACCAAGAGAGATCATGGCGATCGAGGCATGCGATTGGGAAGAATATGGAATTTGGAGAGAGGATGCATCGATGAAGGTGGCAGTGGCGAGGATGAAGGTGGAGGTGCTGCTGTTGCAGTGGGTGCAAGAAATGAAAGATACTAAATTGACAGAGGTGAGAAGATAGGTTTGCGTTTATTGTACAAGATGGTGTTGGAGTTGCACCTAATGAGAGTGGCGAGAAGGCTTCCGGCGAGGATCTGAAATCCTTTGATGCTAAATTCATCAAACTGGACCAAGTGCCCGTTTCGATCTCATCTTGGTTTGATATTGCTCAACCTCTTTCTTATTCCCCTTTTTTTCATTTTTCATTTTGATTTTTTTTCTAGGGGTTTTGAGATTTGGGATTTTGTGTTTAATCGGTTTGAATTAGTCTCTAATGCTCTCGCTCTTTGTGGAAGTTTACATCGTAGCTTGTACTACTATATAGTTATGGTTTACATTTGGGCATCTATATTTATTGCCTTATACTGGACATGCTCTATCTCACTTCTTGATTGTTTGATAGTATGTGTGATTTATGATTTTATCATGATGGAGATTTGTCTTTAGAATTCACCCTTTGTGAGCTTGAAGTCAATGTTCATACCATCGGGGGAAATTAATCATCTATGCGCAACTCAAGATAATAATAAAGGAAAAACATAAACAACGATATTTAACGTGGTTCACCGATTTGGTTACTTCCACGAACACACACTGATTTTAGTAGGCTCGGAGTTGGTGGATTTCTTAGACAAGAATGGACGTCTTAAAAACACACAACACACTTACAGGCACAGATGATGTTATATATCTATCTCTCCTACCATGTAAATAGAAACTAAATATGACTTTGCCTAATTTAAGTCATAAACTGATAATGAAATATCTATCTTCCATACACAGAAAAAATAGAATAAATTAAAACCCTAACAATCCCACCTTGAATTGAATCTTCTATCAGCTAGATGTAGACAAACGGATGTACTAGACTTACGCCGTACCAGATGAACAGTGGTTGTGCTAGATGTACCTGAAACGGATGCACTGGGAGTCGTGTCAGACAGATGTACCAAATGTACCAGATACCATCATCGGAACATATCCAATCTGGTAAGGATTTGCTAACAGAACAACAGATGCAACGGCTACAACACTATCTCCTCTTCAGCATTTGTGCTAGTATCAACCACAGCAGGAGAAGCTTGTTCTCCTCTAGATTGCATCTTCTTTGGACGCTAATATTCCAATACCCCATCTGTTTATAGTAATTGAAGATATCATCTGATTTAGAATCCATGAAACTCTGTCTCTTACCAGAATTTATTTTTATTATCTTGAATGGAAGCTGATAAACAACAACTTTGATACTACTTTTTGGGAAATTAATCTCCCACGCAGCTCGAGATAATAATAAAGGAAAAAACAAAAACACTGATATTTAATGTGATTCACCAATTTTAAAATATCGTCAAACAGATACGGATTTTATTAGGCTCAAAGTTGGTGGATTTATCGTACCAAAATGGACGTCTGGAAAAAACTCCCACACTTACAAACATAGAAACAGGCGAGATTATATATCTATCTCTCCTACTATGTAAACTGAAATTAAATATGACTTTGTCTAATTTAAGTCATAACCCGATAATGAAATATCTATTTTTTATACACAGGAAAAAAAATAATCAATTAAAACCATAACAACCATTTCATTATTAATAATAATATCTTTCAATCATTATATATATCCAAGTAAGAAATGCTTATTTTACATTAGGGTGAATCTAACTTCAAAAATTCGAGGTAACCCTAGTAGTGCTGTAATCTTATAATGGTGAACACTCGAGAGAACATAATCCAAAATTTTGAATAATCCCTCGTCATACACGAATAACATGAGACACGTGCTTGGTTTTGGAAACTTCATGAGACATGCATGATATTAAACAATGGCTAGTTTTTTTATATAAAAAAAATCAATCATTCCAAGATGGTGGGAAAAACAACCATCGGCGATTACAATAAGTGGAATTAACATCCAACCTAACTAGCCTATAGCAATAGCCAATCTATTGCAAGGATATTCAAATTAAATGTCAACCAAACTGATCGTCTGTACTATTACAGATAAGAGATCCAATAAAAATTTTAACATCGCCCTCAAGGATATTAATTTGCTTCCGCAAAAATCATGACCACTTGGCGAAGATGAGCATACCAGCATCAATATCACTACGTCAAACAAGGATCTACAACATATGTAACACTACTTGATCTTGATCCAAAACACGATCTATATTTTCCAAACAGTAAACACCTTGAAAATTACAGATCGAGAACGGAATTCCTAATAGAGAAATAAAAACGAAATCACGAATACACGATGTGTAAAATCAATAGAAACAAACATAAAATCAACATATTAGTTACATTAATTATAAAATGACCACATCTAAATGTTAGTAGATGTAATATTTTGAAACTTACCCCCAAAGAATTAAACAGAAACGCCGTATTTGATGTATCCTAAGAACATCTACTATACTATAAAAGAGAGAATTCAAGTTCTACAGTAAACTTTCGCTTGCAAAGCTTTCGCTAAAAACGTTGCATTTTGGCTTCCGTTTCTTTTACTTCTTTTTTTATCAACACATGTCAATCTACATGTTGTTGTGCCTAATTAACGCGTGTTTTCTACTTTTTTTTGTTCCATCTTTATGCTCCACTTCTTGATTTCGAGGGATTTTGATTTCAGGTCAATCTTTCCAAGTGGATGTTGCAAATTTTGATTCTGCCCGATTTTCCCTTTTCAAAATTGGATTCTAAATGTTGTTCCACCATTTCCAATTGGGCGCGTAAAAGCATCATCATGAGGGCATCAAACCGGTGGAATAATTTCGTCAGTTTTCATCCCCGTCATCGGTTTCCTCGGCATTCATCTTCTCCTATAATTCCCCTCGAACCCTAGATCTAGCTTTTCTGTTGTGTTTATATTCTTTTGTTGTTTGATTTATGTATTTGAATTGGCTTTTGGGAATGCTCTGATTGCCAAGGATGGGTGTTTTTGAGAGCTCTAATTATAAGGTTCCCAAATGGATGATTTTGGGTGTTTATATTCTTTCGTTGTATGAAATTAATGAATGAGGACAGAGGCCACTTAGCTTGGAGAATGTTGACCCGTACCCCGCAAGGTTGCTCCCAAGATGGTTGTTGCACTTGCTAACTCCAATATTCGAACTCAAGTTCTCCATTGTCTCAATATTTTTGCAGTGATCCTTCCAGTATTTGAGATGTCCAAGTAGTTTATTTTGGATTCTGGCTAGGAATTTCTTGCTCACCTTGATGCTTTGGAAAATGATAATGCTGCAAGGGAGACTGCACAAATTGACGACGATGGTGAAGCTTCTCTTGATGATGAAAGTAACCTTACCATTCATGCGGGGGTGATGAGATGATGGCATGCATGTTGATTATTGAGTATTATGAATATGATTTTCTCTTTCTTTTCTTTTGCAGTGTATCAGAAGCAATTGTGTAGGGGTACAAAACGCAAAATTCGCGAGCTAAAGTGCTAGAAAATGCTAAAAGAAGGACAATTATTGAGCTGTTAAATGAGGTGTACAACACACTCCTATTTATACAGTTGGTTGTTTCTGGTGAATTTTTGTTCTTGAAACTAGAGTGCATTATACCTATTGTTTTGAAACTGTGTTAATCTGTATAATTGACTACATTTTAATGCTCATGTAAATACATCGTCTTACAAATGGAAGAAATAGGAATAATGGATAGAAAAGACTAGAGCTCCAAGACGTGGAAGCAGAGTAGCTATTAATGACGCATCAATGACAGTTGCAGCGCGAACTTTCCCGACCTCAGAAATATCGAAATGATCCACACACAGTTTGCAGTAATCAATCTTTTTGTTACTCTGACTGTTCGAATTTAACTTTCCATTTTATTTTTTTGCATACATTGATCTGTTAAACCTTCCAGGTTGAAATTTTAGGCCTTTTTTACCCCCCAACGCCTCTAGATTAACTGAGGTATACTGAAAATATGCTATTATGATGATGAATTGTTTAAATGATGTACCGTCTTCATTAATTATGATTTTGCATTACAATGACGTTTGAGGTGATATTTGGATTTCTCTGTGGCAACAATTATTGCATGTTGTCTGATATTACTATCTATTGCAAGCTGATGTGCTATATACTGCAGAGAGGAATTCAAGAAAATAATGGCTCTGATGCAAGCTCATAACAGGCAGGGTGCTCTCGATTAAGATGGAATTCGAGCAGGGAATATTCTTGATTGTTCATTAGAAAATGGTGGCCTGGTGGAGTACTTTTTGGTAAAGATGGTTCGACATGTCTTCATCATGATAAATTCGTCCAAAATCTAATGGATCTTCACGATGAAGATTTTACCTGACTGTTAGAGTAAATCAGATTAATGATTAGATTGTGATAAGTTTGATGACCGGATTAGATTCCTTTCCTTATTTCACTTCTACTGTAATCTCTCTATATATTTAGTAATGGAATACAGAAACATTCACGGCAAATCATTCTATCACGGTATCAAAGCGGACGAAGTACATCGACATTGATTACATGGCTGTTTTATCAGGATTCTGAATTAATTTTTGTTTGCAGTTGCCAACTGAAATGAATGGCCTGGTTGAGCCTAGCAGACCTGGTGGAGCTGGTCGAGAGTGTGTCTGATTTTGGTTTTATTTTTTACTTTTCGGATGAGATAGTTTAGTCAATTTAGGTAGTGGCGATCTTAATAAGTCAGAGCATTCTAAGGAGGGTTCACATGTTTCTCTTCTGCTTGTTTAGCTTGATGCAAAAACTGAGTCAAGAACTTGAACTTGAACTTGATGATGCTCCCTCTTTATGCCATTAAGTTGACTCACCGGGTATGTAGGAATACAGATTTGTGAATATCATTAACTTGTGAAGTACTCATTAGTTGCAGGTGCATAGCGAAATTCATTGCTTGCAATTAAAAGGCTGCAATAAAAGTTTCTTCAGTTGTGTAATCTGGCTGCAACAATACTTGCTTTTTGCAAGTTTCTCCGCGGGAAGATAAAAAGTATTATATTATATATTTATAAAGATGAAAACTTCTCCGGATCAACAAATATACCGCTGCAAGTATGAAAAGTCTCAGCTATGAAATAAACAGCAGCAAAATTCTCGCTATAACCAAGAAGAAGAATAAGTTCCTCGTCATTTTTCTCAAATTCAATAACAGTTACATAGCAACCATGACATCCCGCGTGCAGCGCCGGCTTAGAGTTCTAGTCCTATACTAATTGCCGTCTACGTTTTGGTTGGATGACTCACACATGTGAGGTTGAGTCAAGATTAAAAAATATATAAATTTAAGAAATGTTCATTTTGATCTTTTAATAGTATTATATTTTAGGGATATACACAAATATAATTATATATATTTCAATAAGTGATATATAACCCTAAAATAATTCGAAATACAAAAACAACGTTAACTAGTTTACTTAAGTGCAAATACAACCCAATAGACAATATTCTAGCATTGACATGACCATTTCCAACCATTAACCGACTTGAAATGATCAAAATCCCCTTTCAGCCTAACAGAAAGATTTGAAAGACAAAAATGCCCTTTTCCAACCGCTATTCTACCACCACTGCCACTGCTCCACCACATTTGCCTCCGTTGCCACCACCTTTGCCTCCGCTGCCAGCATTCCACCTCCACCACCAATCACCCCTCCTTCCATCAGCTTTCTCCCCTCTAGGGCTTCCGCCACCACCAGCCACTCCTCTGCCGTCAACATCCCACCCACCCTCCCCCCAGCTGCTAGGGCTTCTACCACCACCACCCAGCTCCGCCTCCGCCATTTTGAGTTCAACCCTAGTGCCGGCGCCATCCTAGCCCACCCTAGCACCGCCGCCACCGACCCCTTCCCGATCTAAGCCTACCACCGCCATCGCTTGAACGATGCTCCGCCAGAGCTCAAGTCCCGCCACCGATTGACGCTCTGACACAATTTTTGGCTCCTTTTCCGTCCACCATCTCAAATGTCTTTGTCAGAAACGGCGGTGGACCGACCTCATGAATCCCCTCCATAGACTGCGGCGCTCCTGCTGCCACAGCCCTCGACGAGCTCGTAAAGAACATAAACGAAGAAAAGGGAACGAAGGTGGGCGAAAGAAGAACAGTTGAAGAAGAGGAGGGAAGAAGAATGGGTTAGGGTTTAGGGTTAGAGGTATAACATTCAATTTACCTTTTTTGGAAGGGTAAAACGTCTTTTCAATCAAATCTGGCCTTAAACTGCCGTAATGGGTAAAAGTACACTTACATCAACTATCTAGCATTACATTTGCACTTTCAATTATCAAAAGGTTATATTTATACTTGTGTAAATTTGGTAGAGTTACATATGCTTTTCTCTAATTTTTAAATAGTCCCATTATGATTTGAATCGTACACGTTACTTTTCTTTATGACGAAAACTCATAATTCAGACAATATAGATTCGAAGTAAAGTTTAAAAATCAAAACCAGCTCTTTCAACTATGGAAAACCAAACAAACGCCTTATAATTAGTTCAAACATCACAATAACCGATTTAACATATACTGTCCTTTTTATATATTATATAATAATAATAGCGTACAAAGCAGATCTTGACAAAATCTAAAGGAATCGAGCAGTGGGACTGGTCCATTAGATTTTGGACACACAGTTCTAATTTATTTTTTTCTTGTGGGGAAAATAGGGGGAAATTATTGGATAAATGAGGCTGATCCCTCTTTTATATCATATTTAAATGAGATAATCGAGTAAATATAGACGGGCTAGAGAAAATCAAGTGAGATCATGAAGTGAATTTAGAAATGTCTCAATCACTGTGGGAAAAAAAAGATGTGATTTAATGAATTGAGCGTAATTAGAAATGTATAACTATTGCACATGGTCTACAGTTGGCTTTAATTCCAGCAGATCCGTGCAAGTTTTGGTGTTGAGTAGCTTTGCATTGAATGATCTCCCAATCAATCAATACCAACGAATAAATGCCGCAAAATTGTTGGTACAGACATATTTTTGCTTAATTAGAAGAAGAAAAACGATTTCACAAACGACAAAATATATGAAAATTTTCTCCGATGTGAGAAACTATCTCGTGCCTTTCATTCATTGGTACGTGTAAAGTTGAGCAATTAAATCCACATCGTACGGTTGGGAAGAAAATAAAAAATTGATTTGAAAAATGATTATTTAAATATTAAATAAACTAAACAAAATTGAATATATATTCAAATATTAAATAGGCACTTTTAGAAAATAATAGAGTTAATTTTTTTATTTCTAAACATAAATAGAACCGATTCAGGAATCAAATTACAAATACGTGAATAAATTATTCTATTTGTGTATATCTTATTTTCTAATATTTCTATTTCGTATTTCTTCCAAAACTACGATATAATAATTTAATTTTTTAATATGCACGTTACAACACAAAATTCCAATTAAGATATTCCCTCCGTCCCAACTCAAACTGCACATTTTCTATTTTGGGCTGTCCCATATCAAATTGCAATTTCTGAACTTTGCCAAAAATGATATGTTTGACCTGCTAAAAAATACCCATTTTACCCCCCAGAATTTTGAAAATTCACATTTGGGCTTGGGCTTTAATGAGTAGGGTTCAGGCTGAGATTAGAGGTGACCGCTACGAGTGCCCATCTTTGGCTTCTAAACCACACGTGATTAATGCATGGGTCCCTTATGTCTCCCATTAATTTTGAAACGCTCCTTATCCCATCAGAATCCAACGCTCCTTTACAATCTCCAACACTCAACCTCATCATTTCTTTTTTCTCTGCCTTTCTCTCTTCTCTGAGAAGGCGAATCTGAAACCCTTCCTTTTTCTCCAATCTAAATCCTTTTACCTAATCATCACAGCACCATTTTTAACACGGTTTGATTCCTTCTACCGGAGTCAGTGAGTTTCCGGTTGGGTCTGGGTTTTGGTTGAGTTTGAAACCGGGTTTCATCAAAGTAAGGTTTGAAAAACCCTTCTGAACTTCGAACTTGTAAGTTCTAGTTTTCATTTTTGGAAGCACGGGTCTGATTTCGTTGTTTGGACCGTGTTTGTACAGAATATTTTTAGGGTTTTTTATTGTTTCTTCCTTGTCTGGGTTTTCATTGATCTAAACCAAAAAAATGTTTTCGAACTAAACTTCCCCTATTTTGTTAAATGGTTTGTATGGATTTGGGTTTGTATGGCCTGTTTTTCATGGTTTAGAATGCTCTACTGTGATGTTGTTGGTGGTTTATGTCCGAGCTCCACTTTATGTGACCCCTACTTTATTGCATGCCTTTTTTTATAATCCTTACCGAGTCTAACTCGTTCTCGTTCCTTTGAGCCGTTGAGGGTTTTCTGAAACTTACTTTACCAGGATTCATTTCAACCGCGAATCTCAAATTTTGGTAGTTTATTAATGTCAGTTGTTGTGAGATGTCTTTGAATCTGTTTTTGATGATTGTTTTTTTCATAGATCTGTGGAAAAAGCTATCGGTTTACCAAATGATTGATGTTCTCCTTAAACGATGTTTGTTGTTGGTTGCATGCCTCATTTTTGTTCTATATTGGCTCTGATGGATTTTCCTTTTGGTGACACAATTAGGGCTTTCTGGAACTTACTTTACTGGGAACAAGTTTCATCCACAAATCTCTACTTTTTTAAGCTTATTAATGTTACTTGATGTGAGATGTGATTGAATCTGGTTAATCTCAAAATTTTAATTTCATTATTGTTAGTTGTTGTGATATGTGATTGAATCTTTTTTAATGGTCCATTTCTCTTCCTTTTCCAAAACTCTGTGAATAAAACTGTCGTTTGACCGGATGTCTGATGTTCTGTTTAAACAATGTTTGATGTTGGTTGCATGCCTTGTTTTTATTCTGCATTGACTCTGATTGGTTTCAATTCACCCCTGTTGTGTTTCTCAGTCTGATTTTTTGTTTAGTGATGATGCAGCCTGTTAGTTGTTTGTGCTTGTTTGATTTATGTGTTAATTATTTTTGGCATGGTGTGTGTGACATAGTTTCAGATTTGTGGTCATTGTTGTTGCACATTCTTGTCACTTAAATCATAGCCTCCGGTAATTAACATGAGTACTCCTAGTGAGGAGCCCAATCAATTGTCACACTCGTGTGCCGGAGCTTCAAGTTCTAAGATTCCAATGGACACTGAAAAGGGTGAGGATTAACAATCATTATGGGGCTCAATGTCTGATTCGGATATTCCGATAGCCACTCACTTTATTCTAATCGACTTTGCTGATTGGACTCCATGGTCGTTAGAGACCCCCGTTGATTGAACTGAGGTTGACAATCCTCCGAACTCAGTTCAGACCCCTGATGAGGGTTTCCTACTGATGGAGATCAGGGTACGACTACCATCATAAATGAAGACATTCCACGTCTTGATCAAACATTCAAGGGTTTTGTCCGTGATCCTCTAAGCAACATGATTGGTCCTATGACAAGGTCAAGAATGAAGCTTAGAGATGCTGCATTGAATG
>JAULKM010043835.1:0-13042 GCA_032355605.1 Rubia tinctorum
TACGAAGTCATTTCGTTCCGTACTTTAAAAGTTTCCGGTTATAAAATACTGGGACTTGCACGATCTTATAAGAACTACGGTTGTCTCAAAGCAGGGTGTCAGGAGGCTCCATCATATAGGGGCCTGGTGCTAATTTCAGCTGAATGATAACCCTTTTAGTGCCTGGTCTTTTGTAGGTCAGTTTTATTTTGATGCCATTACATCTTTTATAATTTTAGTTCCTCGCGGAGTTATTACAGTACATTTTTTTCAGTTTTTTCATCATCCAGTGTAGTTTGCTTACCTAGATTCCAGCCGAGCTACTTTCACTTTAAATTATCAGTTCTTACTTTCAGCCTTTCCTTATTTAAAGTACTTTCAGCTTCTTACTTTTGAAAGTCGTTCGTTTATCTCCCTTGTGCAAGTTCCTTAATACCATTCTGTTTCTGGGTCCTCTAACTCTAAGCCTGTTCTTTTACTTATTCCTATTTAGCTATGATCTCACTGGAGAAGGTTACACTATAGGTTGTGTTTATACTTTTAGTCATCTTCCTTGTTTATGGGAGACTTTGTTCAGTACGTTTGCTTGTGAGTGTACTCATTTCTTTGACCTTTTCAGTCATCAGCTAGATAGGTTATTGCAATTGCAACTACCTTTTACAGTTTTACTGAAGGTGGCCTGTGAATATTATAGTCTGTCCGAGCTGTTACTGAGAGAGGACTGGATTATAAGTTGCTTTCATGCCTTGGTGTATCTTGGCCTGACTGAAACTTTGTAGAACATTTTAGTCGTTCTTTCCTTGGTCTGTATAGCTGTTAAGAGTTTTATTGGCCTTTATTACCTTTATGCATGAAGAAAATGTATGTATTTTTCTTCTCGTGATGCCATTTGCAGATAGACCTTTATCAGCTAAATAGGAATCAGCTGGCTAGATTTAGTCTACATATTATCAGGGTTTTGTGAGAAACACAACACCCTGTGGTGATATCAGGGTTGTCTCTACCCAATGAAATTGTTGAGAAATGGAATTGCTTTGGAGTTGGGACCCTATTGCTTTATGAGCCTCTCACCTTTTTCTTTTATTTATTTTTTAATTGCGGTGAGGATTGTAGATGTTAAGTTCCTGATGAATCTTTTCTACTGTATGATGTAAATTGAAGGGCTTTTAATTCAATTTTTTCTGCGTTATTGCAATTATAGAATCAATTTCTCAGCTTCCCCCTTCCCCTTACCTTGCTCTTGTAATGTAGGTTCATTTCAGGTTGTTCAAGGAGCTCAAAGTGAGGATGATCCATCTAACACAACGGTCAGCATGCATTTTGAAATATTGCTGCATAGCTGCATCCCCTCTCTTTTTCTAATCTATTCCTCACCGCTCATTCATTTAATTGCAGCTATTTGTTGGGAATTTGGACTCCAGTGTCACTGATGACCACCTGAAGCAGTTATTTGGACATTACGGACAGTTGCTTCACGTTAAGATACCCATTGGCAAGAGATGTGGCTTTGTCCAATTTGCTGATAGGTAAAGAGTTAGCTTTGCAGTGATGATACTTAATTGGCAACTTTCTCATACAATAGATCTATAAGCATTTTCACCTTCTATGCATTGATTATAATAGGAGCTGTGCTGAAGAAGCCCTGCGCATGTTAAACGGTACCCAATTGGTCGGTCAGAACATTAGACTTTCCTGGGGCCGTAGTCCTTCAAACAAACAGGTTAGTCAGTAAATACCTCTTAATTATTTTCAACAGCTGGTTTCTCTCTTCATACTGGACACCAGATGATGCTGATCAATAATATGTTCAACCTTTCAGCCTCAAGCAGATGGCAGCCAATTTAACAGTGGTGGTGCTGCTGCTGGTCCCGGTTATTACGGTTATCCTTCTGGATACGAGGGCTATGGTTATGCTCCTCCAGCCCAGGACCCTAACATGTACTATGCTGCCGGAGGATACCCTGGCTATGGAAACTACCCACCACAGGCACAACAACAGCAGATGCAGCAACCTCAGGTAGCTTAGCCTCGCCACACATACTCGCATCTTATGGTTTAATTTGCGTCGGGTGTAAAATAAACTTCGTCTTTCCCCATACAGTGATATGCTAGTCGGAGTGTTTTGGACATCTGTTTGCATGAGAGGAGGCACAGCTATTGAGATTGTTCAGTGTAAAACATGGAAATGTTGACATTGAGATACAGAAGGATGGGCTAGTTATTGTTATCAGTGATAGTAGTAGCAATCGTCTACTTGAGAATTTTATTCTCCTTGTTTTTTGTTTCTTTATTTCTGCTCTTAATACATTGTACTGTTGGCGGTTTGCAGTTTTTATTTGTTGATTTTTGAGTGGTTGGAATTCATCAACCTTTAATATGGAAGTTATGATCCATCGATTTGCATTATTCGCCTTAATGATTATTTTGGTAATTTCTACCCTTTTCGCGGTGCTGAGGGGGCATTCGGAAGGTATGCTATACTCAAATTGTAAACAAAAATTAAAAAAAAAAAAAAGGCTCCAACTGGTTTGTGTGCCATCTTTTTCATCTATCACCCCTTCATTGATCAAGTCTCTCAGTTGTAAATTCAAGAAAAACAGTTTCTCGAATTGAATAGCTGTGACTATAACCTAGAAGTCGTAACTGCTCTTTTTTTTTTGCTATTATGATTTCCTTTCATCTGTAAAAGGAGATTATAATGGGTTATAGTGAATCTGCCTTCCAATATTTCCGCGGAATTGGAATTGGAATTGGAATTGGAATTGGAATTGGAATTGCTGCGAGGAACAGAACTTGATGGCTGAAAGAAAGAATTTCATTTTCGATTTTGAAGTATTGATGGCTGAAGGAAATCGGAGATTGGGATAAAACTAGATGGTTAGATTTTCTACTCCCTCCATCTATTCGTGGCACGGTTTGCATTTATATTTACAATTGTAGCATATCTTAATGTCATAAAAGTGCATTTTTAACTCTATGTTTTGGATAAAAGTATAGAAATGATTTTATAAAATCTGAAAGTGCAAAAATAACACTGTAAATCGTTGACCAAAATGTCAATGGCAGAAATGGTCAGAAATCACATAAATGACCGTTTTACCCTTCTATTGAATATTTTTTTAAAAAACAAACTATAACAAACAAAAGAGAATAATACCCTTTCTCTCCCATTTTTCTCTCTTTCAATCGCCTGAAATTTGCACTTTTGTTGTACACTTCTCCCATTTCCCTCTCCTTGAATATTACAATCAACTGGTACAAATGGCGCTGTTTTTTCCACCGAGCCTCCGCCCCGTGCTTCCTTCACAATTGGTCCCCCTCTCCTCTTAGTCATCTCTTCCCCTTCATTATCCATGAGACTGGTACTCCGACGTTCTTCAATCACAATCATAATCGGCACTGTTCTTTCCACCGAACATCCGCCTTGTTCTTCAATCACAATCGAACGAGTAAGAGTTTAGTTCTTGATTCTTGGATTTGATTTGAAGGTTAGGGTTAGGGGCGGTGGTGGCGCAACGAGAGCTGTGGTGGCAGAGGTTGCTGGGGTGGGGGTTGTGGTTCCAACGGCGGAGCTGACGATGGTGAAAATTGTAGCGGCGGAGCGGTGGTGAGGGGGGATGGGGTTGAGTGGCGGGACAGGTGGCAGCGGGACAGGTAGTGGCAAGGGTGTCCGGGCGGCGGGGCTGGGTTCCTGGCTGCGGAGCTGGTGATTCCGAGCAGCGGAGGTGGTGGTGTTGGGAGCAGGTGGCGGTGGATCAACGGAAGTTGGTGGTCAGAGGTCCGACAGTAGAGGGCGAAGATCCGACGGAGGATCGACGGAGGTCCGACAGTGGAACAAAAGTGTGTGTGTGTTTGATTAGTCCATAGGTATTTATGTCTTTTTATTATTGGTCAACGGCTGACTTACATTGGTCAATGTCGAAAATCTGCCAAATGGGTAAAACTGCACATTTTGACTAAAAGATAGGGTTATTTATGCACTTTCATATTTTACAAGGTCATTCTTAACTTTTCTCAGTCTTATAGGGTCATTTTTTTAACTTTTCCCTATCTTCTAAAAATTTATGCTAAAGAAAGATGTGTCATAATTAGTTGGAGTGAGTATTTGGATGATTAGATTGTTCGTGGAGCAAATCATGTATCGTACTTATGGTATATCATTTTCATGCTACCTTATATTATAATGCCTACTATATGTATTTTGAACTTGTATTCTAAAAATAATATTTGTACTATACAACAGTTTGTGCATGAACAACTAGAAAGAGTAATGTCATTATATATTTAGGTTCTTTACACTATTTTTCGGGGGTTGGAGGTGTCCTATACTTTGTTAGATCTCTTTTTGGATCAGGAGAATTATGCACATGATATTCGCCGTCAAGCAACTGGTATGACTAATGTTTCTTCAGTTTCCACGTTTTCTCTACTATTGTCTTAACCTCATAGCAATACGAGTGGCCATTTTCAAATCTCACTCCTATCGCTCTTTGGTTGGTGCTCTTCAATATCTTACCATCACTCGTTCAGACCTGGCTTCTGCAGTTAATTATGTTAGTCAGTTTCTTCAGAATCCTCTGATGATCACTTTGTTATTGTGACTTGTATCATTCACAATCATTGTGGAACTGTTCGCTATGGTCTCTCATTTTGCTATGCGTGTTCTTTTGAGGTATTGGGTTACTTTGATACTTATTTGGCTCATTGTCTCAAGAGTCAATATATCTAGCCTTGACCAGCACGGTTGCTGAGGTAGTCTAGATGTTTGACTTGCTTCGTTATCTTCCGTTTTCTCTTTCTGACACACCTCTTTTTGTTTAGGACGTCAACAATTCAATTTTTCTAGCTTAATAATCGGTTGCTCACAAACAGGTAAAGCATATCGACATTTACCACCACTTTGTTCCGGAATTAGTTACCTCTGACAAATTGCGTGTTAGTCATGTTCCTACTGGATTGCAATTAGCTGATTTAAATATTTCAAGTTCAAACTTTACATTTTGGTTTATCTGATTCTTCGCTTGGAGGGGTGTGTGTGTGTTAGTCATGTTCCTAATTACTATTGTGTTCCTATTGTAACTCTTTATTATGTTATCAATACAGAACCCTAAATTATAAGGGTTTTATGATTTACATGATAGTAGGGCGTATGAGTAGTCATATGATGAGCGTGTTGAAAGGTAGATCAAGAGAGCTGTCAGAAGATGATGAAGATGATTCCAGTGATAAAGGAGAACCAAGTGGAGTCTCAGGAATAGGAGTTGTAAGTGGTGCAACAGGAGCCGCATGAGCCAAATCTGACAAGTAAATGGATAGACTCTACAACTGAAATGATGGAAATTAGAGTAAATAAGAAGGTGATAAAGTGAAAACCATGTGGCTTCACTCTATCAAGAACAAGTGACGGAAAGCGGTTGATGGTATAAATTGTGGCTACAAAAGCATAATCCCAGTGTGACAAAGCTACATGCAAATGAGGTAACATAGTAAGCCCCATATCAGTATCGCGTCGACGCTTGTCCTCAACACGCTCATTATGTTCAGGCGTATGATGACAAAAAAGCTTGATAATGAACACCCTTTGAGGAAAAAGGTACGAAGACGGGTTATAAGGAATTTAATGCCACCATCATTCTAAAAAACCTTAACATGTGAAGAAAATTAATTCTCTACAAACGCCTCAAACTGAAAGTATATGTAAAAAAAATTTGTGATGAAGAGGATAATTCCAGGTGAAATGTGAGTAATCATCGACAAAAATGGCATAGCAAGCACATCTTTTTCCATGCAAACACATGGCAGGACCTTATAAATCACAATTGAGTAGATGCGAAAAATGTTTAGAATTTTCAACAAAAACACAGTTGTTGACCTTTCACCATAGCACAAGGAGTGCACATGTGAGGTTTGGCCTGTAACAAGGAAACTTGTAACACCCCGGGTTTATTTAAAAGGGAAATAAAACTATTGGACACATGACCTAGTCGGACATGACACAACTCAAGAGACGCTCGACTCATATTATTCCGAATAAAAGAAACTAAAGTCGTTTCACCATAATCTAGCACATACAGTCCATTCTCACAGTGGCCCCTGTCCACGGCCGCTTTGGAAACCTTGATCTGAATGATAAAAGATCGATCACAAAAGTAATCAGAACATCAAGATCACAAGTTAAACTTACTAATAGATAATATATTTTCAGCAACAAGTGGCACAACTAATACATCAGATAATTTTAAAGCATGAATAATTTGAGAATCCCCATAATGTGAAATAGAAATAGGTGCACCATCATCAATAAAAATGTGAGACTTACTAGTATAAGGAGTGAGACTTACTAGTATAAGGAGTGACACTCTCTAGGGCTGGGGATGAAGATGCCATGTGATTGGTAGCTCCTAAGTCTGCGTACCAATTCGAAACATGAGCAACAAGTTCCAACTACAGAGAAGACTAAATACATTCAGCAGTTGAGATGTGTTCGAAGGATGAGAAACCAAACGAAAATAAGAGGAAGCAACATGTCCCTATTTTTCACATCATTGACACTAAAAGTCTAAGCCACATTCACTGCCAGTACCAGAAGAGTTGCGGAAGCCTATGCCACCTCGCCACCATCGAAACAACCACAACTTAATCTCCAAGTATCCCAATCAACCTACTCTATCCTAACATAAATCATACAGACTATTCATGAAATATCATGCTCATGATACTCCATGGATACATCCTACATTTGCGGTTATTTCACGAGGTTTTATTTTAAGAAACAACTTTCTCAATTAGTAACTAAACAATCAATCATATAGCTTCGTGTTGGTACAAACGACATTTAAGTTATGAATGTTTCATAACTTAATGAAATACGTCTTGTACATGTTAGTTAAATTAAATAACAGAATCATCAATACTTAACAACAATTTGTTTGAAATGCAAGTTTAATAATTCGTTGAAAAAAAAAAAGAAATTCGACAATGATCCACAAATGGCACAGCATCCAACCAATATCAGTTTACAATAATTTTCTGAGAGACATTGAATTGAAGTATCCTAATCCAGAGGCACTATCATCGATGACCTTCTTTTCTTTGACATTATTTTTTGACCTTTTCTCATACTTACTCTTTTGTTATGATCAAAAGTCAGATCCAAATCCCATGTAGTATTATGCACTGTCCCTTTTTTTTTTGAGATTGCATTGTCCCTTTTGCTTGTCATTTGACTTCTTGAGTTTACACAAATCAGAAGGCCGTGTCTATTTAATTTTATGAGAGGACTTGTATTCCCTCCATTTTACTAAAATATTTCTTTCTTTAATGTTTTGCTACCGTTTTTATCAACAAATTTGAAATGGCAATGGTTGCAACTAATTGGGAGTGGAATGGGACAAACTTCCGCAAGAGTATAACCCTACCAGCCGCATCCCCCTCTCTTTGTCACACCTTCCCCTCTCCTTGCCACACCTTCTTTTTCAACCTTTTCCCCATCTCTTTAAGAGAGATGGAGAACAACTGTTTATTTTAATTTATATTTTTTATTTAATAAGTGTGACATTTGTCTCCACAGATTAATTTTGTTTTTCGACCTTATCGATTAGATTGTTGTATTCATGATGATAACTCGATTTAGTTGTTCAAGTTGATGTATTTATCTCGATCTACTTGTTCAGATCGTGTGTTCGTAAATTTGTTTGTGGTTTTTTTGAGTTTCCATTAATATGGATTCGTCTTAGATTTGTATTGTTCAAGGTGTTTACACTTTGGACAACATAAATCATGGTTGGATCAAGTAGTGTTACAATTGTAGAAGATTCATGTTTGGCGCAGTGATATTGATGAGTTATGCACTCCTCTCTGCCAAGTGGTCACGATTTTTGCGGGAAGCAAGTTAATATCCTCGGGCGATGTTGCAGTTTTTATTGGATTTTTTATTTGTAATAGTACAGACGATGAGTCTGGCTGACATGTAATTTAAATATTCTTGCAATATGTTAGTTATTGCTAGAGCTTAGTTAGGTTGGATGTCAAATTCACTCATTGTAATCGTCGTTGGACGTTTTCACAACATCTTGGAATGCTTATTTTTTAAAATTAGGAGTGGAATGAGAATGAGATGAATTTTGGTGGAAATTTGTCCGCATTCATCCGAATGGAGTGAGAATGAAAATTTTAATGGGGATAGAACGAGAATGAAAATGGAATTGATATCCTCTATAAGTAAGTGAAATGGTGTGAATATTATTTTAGGAAAAAGTGTCAAAATAATCCTATTATTTTATGAAAGTGCAAATATAGACCTAAAAAATGTGAAAGTGCAAAACTAACCCTATTATTTGATCGAAAGTGCGAATCTAACTCTGACAACCAAATTATGGCTGAAATTCTTTAAAATGACCATTTTATCCCTTTGAAAAAACTGAATTTTGGAAAATAGGAAAAGATGATATTACCCTTCTTCTTCTTCTCTGCAAATTCTTCTTCACCTTTTGGATTCCTCTTCTCCGTAGATTCCAAAAATTCTTCTTCTCTACAGTTGGAGGGAGCGGCAGCGCTCAAGATTTATTCGCCGGTGAAGCGAGATGAAGACGAAGCAGGCAAAGCGAGATGAAGAAGAAGTTTGGATGAGTTTGAGCGTGTGGGTTTTCTGATTTGGTGGCAGGAGGTGGAGTCGAGGTGGCTAGAGTTTTGATTTGGTGGCGGGTGGTGTCGGGATGGTGGCGAGATATAGATGAAGCTGGGATGAGATTGAGCGGTGGCGGGTGGTGGGAGATGGTGGCGGGCGATAGAGTAGAGGTGGCTAGAGTTTCTGATTTGGTGGCGGGTGGTGGCAAGTGGCGAGATGAAGACGAAGCTAGGATGAGCTTGAAAGGTAGCGGGCGGTGGCGGGCAGTGGAGCAGCGGTTGTGGGTAAAGGTAAAATAGTCCACACCAATTTAGCTTTAAACCCAAGGGCATTTTTTAAAATATTTTTTCAAATTAGGTCAACTCTTGAAAACCTCCAGTTTATGTCGAATGGTGCAATTTGGATATATCTGAACAGTTACTCAAAATCTTAAGGTTAGTTTCTCACTTTCAAATTTTACAGAGTTAAATTGATACTTTTATAAAATAATAGAGTTATTTTTACACTTTTCCTTGTAACCATACTATCTACACTCCGTTCCATAGGACGCTAATCTTAATCTTCTTTATGTGAATAGGTAATGAACCTAGAGTAGGGGTGTCAAATGGGCGGACGGGTCAAATACGAGTTAGATAAAATGGGTAATTAAAAAATATGGGTATGACCCATTTTTATTATGGGTAAAAAATGGGTCGGGTCAAAACGGGTCGAGTTGAAACCCGCTCAACCCGCGGGTTGAAAGTCATTCAACTCACTGGTCAAAAATGGGTAAACTAGCCAGTTTCAACCCATATATAAACCTACATGGATTTATGTATCAACCCATATGGGTAAAACCCGCGGGTTTCAACCAATATATTGACTCATATGGATTTATATACTAACCCATATAGGTAAACCCGCGGGTTTCAACCCATATATTGACCAATATGGGTTTGTATACCAACTCATATGGGTATACCCGTGGGTTTTAACTCATATGGGTAAACCTGCGGTCAACTCACAAACTCAACCAGTTCAACCCATATTTTTCAACTACCCATTTGACCCATTACCCCCATTTAACCCATTATCCATTTTACCCATACTCATACGAGTTTAAAATTAGATAACCCGCTTGACCCGCGGGTTACGGGTCTATTTTGCCACCCCTAAACCCATAGTTAAACACATCCCCACGTACGAAATGAAAAAACCTAGAACCTAAATTGAAGATGAAGCTACAAATTGGAGATATGCAAATACTTACTTGGTAATTGATTAATCACAATCAACAATCCTATTGGCCTCATTCAACAATTTGGTTTTTTCTTTTGAAGAGGAAAACTGGAATGGGAATGAAATTTTGGGATATTATGATTAGATTTTTATCAATGGAAATAACTTACAACTAAAAGCCGACTATTGTGACATCGCTAGAAACCATCGTTTAATAATCGCCTAAACTAAGAAGCAATGTGACGTCGTCCATGTAACGATTAACTGATGTTGCTTGGTCCGACCAACATGATCGACATTGCACTAACGTCGGTCAGACTATTTACTTCATTTTCCAAGAATTTACCTCGGATTCAATGGAACAATGCTAAAAAGGCAATTATTTACCTTTAAAAATTGACGTAAAAAAACCTTTTACTTCAAAAATATGAGGTAAAATAACTTTTAACGTCGGTTATTTGATGTTAAGAAAAAACTGAGGTAAAAGGAGCAAAGTAATGAGTCATTTTTCTTGCAGTGCTAGGACGAATAATGATGAGGTACCAATGATCGTTGCGGAAAAATGATATTAGTTAATTAATGAAATGGAAGAGGTTAGAAATGTAATTGTTAAACCAGGAATTGTGGCTTACATTATAATGTAGGCCATTATGTAGAACTCGACTTCTGTTTGCTTCATTGGGTTCTAGATATCGCCAAATTGCTTTTCGACCCCCATATCGATGTCTGTCAAGTTTCCCAAGTTTGAAGGACGGAATTGGATGCAGCCCACATTAGTTTCATACACTTTCTCCCAGCACGTAAGGTTCGAAACTCACCCCATCCACATTTGTTCATTATTGATCCAGATCATCGAGTGGAAGTTTCCGAGCTTGTTGCTGAACTCAACCAGTTAATCTATACCCACGCTGCTGGAATGCTTGACTGCAAAGGTCGTTCGGAAAACCGGGAAGAACATACAGTCATTTTTCTTTATCATTTCCAGAATTGCCGCATTGCAATCCACGATGTACCTCTCCATAAGCGCATTGCAAGAATGTAGTTTCATAGGTACCGGTAAGAATGTAGTTTCATAGTTGCAATACCAGTGCTTAAGAAACTATATTCTAGCACCGGGTCACTTAGGCACCGAATTTCAAGGGTTTAAAATACCGGTGCCTATGCGGTATGGTTATATTTTCCAGTAGTGCCTTAATGAGATTCGACAATCAGGGCAAGTAATTGTGTTAACCATAGACTCTAATCCCTGATAGGCATGCAAAAAGCTCCACTTTTAGTGCATTTTTTTCCTTTTGAAATATCATCTACATCAATGACATTGTTTGCACTACATGAATTCCTTAACCACATAACCAGATTTGGGGATGCTAACTGCGGAAAAAGATGCATATGTGTTCAACTTATATCCAACATCTGTTGGTGTCCATTTTCATGACTTAACTTTCTTAGGCATTCTGATTTTTTGGCCTTGCAACATACCTTTTACAATTCGGGAAGCACGATCGGTAATATGATACTTGGGGTTAATAATGATTAATTTATCAACTAATAGCATGTGCCTTTCTATGCTCATAAATGTAACATAAGAAATCTTGTCATCATACCAGTAGCTACATCATTGTTTCGTTTCCATATGATCCAACATATTAGAGATGGTTTAATGTGAAAAAAAAAAATTTTGCTTCTTGCTGCTGAATATTGTCCATGAACCAGGATCATGATATTTTATCAAAAATATGGCTAGAGGATCTTACAGATATATCTAACTTTTGGAAAGCTTCATTCCATAATTTATCAGCCTTATAGCAAGAATTAAACACACCATTCATCGATCCAGAATTTTGAGAGCAGGGACATCATTTAATTAGAAACAAAATTGATCCCCATTGGCCATTTTGTTCAGTGTTTCTTCCATTAAAAGAAAATTGTTAACTAAATTCCAGGTGAGAAAGCATTTTTTAATGGCGATAAAGGGTTTCATACTTTTTGTACGGCACCTGATGCATTTTTGTGGGGTAAAGTACTGGGAAAATTGTTTTTCTATAAATTTATGGAAAGACGGGATTTAATTAAAATATTAAAAGGTAAAAAGGTTTTAGTTGCAATATTAAAAATTTATTATGCGACATGTAGTAGTTATAAAGTTTATAAACCGATTCATGCAAGCCAAAAATTTTATCTTTATTTCTTCTAATTTAGACTTTAAGTTTTGGTCCTTCCATGACTTATGAAAAGATGTATTTCAAGAGACGAACTATTTTTGTGAACTCTCAGACCTTGTTAGACTAAATCAATTAGAAGATTAGATTTGATTCTATTTTGTTTAGAGTTATACTTGGACTCTTCTACCTTTCTGTATTGTACTCTATTTATTCTTCTGATCATCAATAATAATCATTACGGGAAATCATTCTTTCATGGTATTAGAGTAAGGCTCTGATCCTAAACCCTAAATTATTTTTTATTTCCCCCTCCCTCCCCACTCTCTTTTTCCGGCGACAAGACCGACGGCCAACTTCCGGCAGCTCCGGCAGTATTTCCCGACACCTCTGGGCATATTTTCTGGCGTCTCTCCCTCCGCTTTCCGGCGTCTCGCTGGATAATTTCCGGCAGCCAATTCCTTCTCCTCCCGGTCTTCAATCTTCATCATCGGTGGCTCCATTTTTACCGGCGTGACCTTTGTGGCTCTTTGCTCCGATCTGTCACTCGGCGTCTCCAGTTCAAGCACCGGCGATCTCATGGCGGGCCAGCTTCTTCAGCATCGACATCCTTCGTCTCCGTTCATCAAGCAACCCAGATCCACGCATCTCCAGACCTGCATCGCGCGTCTCCACAAGTGCGCGTGATACACACGCAGCAGCACACTATATGCGCCCGTCCAGATAAACGCGCATGAGTACACGCGCCTACTGTTCACCGCGCGTCAGACCTTCTCAGCGCGTGAATTACACGCGCCAGCAGCTTTTCCCGCGCGTGTTGGACACGCGCCTGCTGTTCTCTCGGCCAAAATTTGTCTTCCAGCTAATTTTCATTTGTTCTGGTGATATGGCTCCTCTTGGTTCTCGACGGTGTACTATTTCTAGCCATACAGGTCTTTCTCATCAGTGATGACACGATGAATTCAATTGGATTTTGGATTCTAGCGCTACAAAACACATGGCATCGTCTCCAACTGTTGTTGACCGTGTGACACTCTATGATGGTTCTGCTCATGTATCT
>JAULKM010043846.1:0-13041 GCA_032355605.1 Rubia tinctorum
ATCTACTTAGTTGTATTTAGTGAGCATATTGGGCTTAAAAATAGTATCTTTGAGAGGTACGGCGACGACCTCCCAGACCCACATTCCTTCGTCATGGTCATTACGGCTAAGAAAATTGTGAACACTTCGATCATCCTCCTCGAGCAACATAACTTCTTCAGATTCATAACTCTATGTATTGCATCCGAAACCAATCACTTTCTTTCAGCATAAGAAAAATGACCTATTACTTCACCCCTTTTACCTCAATTTTTCGGCTAACACCAAATAACTGGGTAACAAGTTCTTTTACCTCGGTTTTTTCAATGGTTGAGCTTATTTTAGCTTATTTAAAACCAATCAATAGTCGATCAACAGTTTGAGCTTATTTAAAACAAATTTTGCAACACAAATTTACAAGTTTCAGACTGATTGAAACAATACCCAACAATATTTTTTAGTTTTGTTAATGATACTACTATTAAAAATTTGTGCGTATGTTAGGTTAAATATGAAGGATTGAATAACATTAAAGTAACATAGCTAACAAAGAGATTATAAATTAAAGATTAAATATTAAAATACGACAATAAAAATATTGAACCAAATATGAATTAACTTGTTTGATATAAATGTTCTGATCAAGTCTAGGCAAAACAACTAATTATATCAATAGGGAAGAACCGTAACATTAAAAACTACATGCCTTACACCATTAATCATCTCGAAGTAGAGCGTGTTTAAGTTTCTCAGCATTAAAAAAATCCTTAAAACCCTTCGGCGGCAAGGTCTTCATCCTCCTGTTCCCTGAGTAATGCATGTGGTGCTCCCTTCCGTTGCACCTGAGCTTAGCAAGCAACTTGTAAGGAGGTAGGAGCTCCACAATCTTTTCAGTCACGTACTGAATTATAAACAAAAAAATCATGTTCAGTAAATATGAAAATAAAGTATAGAAAAAGGTTATTGAAAATAAAATTAATACGTGACATGTATTACTTGCAAGGATGGGAACTGCCCCAAAGTTCGTCTGCGTTAGTGTGCGGACAAAATATGGAATGATATTGTTGAACGTAGTTCGCGAACGGTCATCATTCGAATCACTACGGATCTGTATTGGTCAACAAAATAATTATAAATTAAATTAGAATATAGGTAATACATGAAAATGCAATTTAAATGTAAACATAAAATAACTCACTTTAATCAAGGAACGGCTCGAACCAGCATTGTTAGACATAATTCCTGAAATTCATATTGTAATGATTCGTTACAAATCAATTCAATTAATATGTCAATCAATTAATAAATCAATGCAACATGTCATAGCGACGTTGCACATGGTTCTGTAAAACCGAATGGTTAACTGATAAGTGTACGATGTCACATACTAGGTAAACTGCAGAAAATTTGAATACGTGATGTCGTACAATGGTCGCTCAAACCAAAGAATGATCAATGGACAAGCAACATCACATTCATGAAACGGGGACAGTCAACAGTAGAAAACTGGCAAAAAGAATGATCCTAAACCAAAAAAATTAGCCACATTATCGAGGGGAAGACATACAACCGGCATTCTAACACTCTAGTACCTAATCCTAGAACCATATTCCATAGAAACTTCAACACATGAAGCAAATAACACATTCGCACACCATATAAATAACAATTTCAATGATAAATTTAAAAAAGAAAAAAATAACCACGTGATGAAACCATACCTTTGAGAAGATGGGCAAGAGCACTGTTGAGATTTGAGGAAAATTTGAATGTTTAAAGTGATATATAAGGTTGGATCCATATATATTAACATTACTTAGCATTGTGAATTTTTCCCCAGTGCGACATCGCACAACAGTCAACATGACCAACACTAGATCGATAGTTTATCGACGTAGGTTTGTCTAATTGTGTGCCTCACCATTTCAACTCATTGGAAAAGAAAATGGGTTTGTGTCTGACCAAATGCATGAGCGACATCATATATAAATTTCTATTTACTACATTGGACCAACATATTACTAACGTCGACTATTGATATATTGGGCCACAACAATTCAGCCCACTAGCATAGCAACTAGGCCTGCGTTTGAACAAAACAAACATAACTGACCTTAATAACGGTAAATAGTTTATTAGACACTAGAATTTGAAAATTATAAATGTCCATGAACTTCATTTACATCCGTTTCGATCAGAATCAATTTCAACACAACCGGTGATCTTTTCTGTTTTACAATTAGGTCCCTCTAAGATGGTGGGGGACGAAATGAAAAATTGGAGATAGCCAATCATATAAGTCACATTGTCACAATCATGTTGTTTTGACTTATGCATCAAGGTCACCAGGGTATTCTTCCCTCATTTTCATTGACATTCCATTAATACCCTGACTATAAGCGTTATAAATTTGAAAGAAAAATTTCTCCACACATAATCAGATGAAATTACACATTCTAGATTTTTTTTAAAAAAAAATTACAAGATAAGGAAAATTCATCCATCACATTTTTTAAAAGTACTAATACATGACCTAGAGTAAATTGAATATGGTCAATTACTAGTATGCAAGGGCTAATCAGATGATTTTGTGGAAGTTTCTATGGGATCATGCTAGTTTCTTTATCACTTTCAGGAATCATTAGTTTCAATGAGGACTGCAAAGGTCCAATGAACGGAGATTGGAATCGAATTTGGGATTGTCGGTTTACTTTTCAATTTTTTCACTTGTGTCCCTCCAACAAAGTGGGAGAAGTCGAATTGCAAAACTAGAGATACCTTTATTTAATTCACCAAATCACGAGCACAATATTCCTATTTGGTCATGCTTTGCTCAATGGAATGGGACCACAATCTCATCAAACAGTGTATGGCGAAACTTATCAAAAATTACACTATGACTCCAACTTCCTCGCATGTTCGCTACACTTCATAATTCTTCACCCGTACGTTAGGATAAATGTTTGATATGGAGATTATGCGTGTTGTCTAACAGAGGCGCGAAATGGAGTAATTCTGTTAGCATTTCGTTCAAACCCTTACTATCAACATTATGAGAGCGATAATTTTCGCCAAATAGAATCAAAAGAAATTGCATATTCTATGTTTTTTATGAAATAAAAATGTAATAAAATTGCGTCCATAAAATTTTAAAAAGCGCTATTACATGGTCTATAGTAAATTGTAGATGATTACTCATAAGCATACGAGGGTCATTTGGGAAGATTTTCTCGAAGTCTATGTGGGAATAAAACTAGTTTCTTTGTTACCCTCAATTAGTATAAATTGTGGGTGACCAAGGTTATTTTTGGGGCGATTGTAATAGAGTTTGGGGCAACCAGTGAATTTTTTCATGTTTGCACTCAAATCCCTCCAAGGAAGTGGGAGAAGTCTAAATATGAAATTGGAGATAAAAATTTGTTATTCACACTTACAGATAAATTTTGTTCCTATTTGGCATAAACAGGTCGGCGGAAGGGCTCGCAATCTTTACAAAGAGTTTGTTACGAGACTTTTCAAAAATTATATTTTGGCCCATAGAAATGTCATCGTAAAAGCTTCGCACATAACGAATCATGGACCGACAATAAACTAACGTCGGTTGAAATGAAATTTCTAGCGGGAAACAAAATTTTGAGCCAAAATTTAGAACAAATATTTCCCCCAACCCCATTTTATTTAAATGATATTCAACAACAAGACCCATTTCTCATCTCCAACTCACTTCCTCCTAACCCAACTCCACACCTTCCTGTCCATTCACAACATTTCAACTACTCGAGAGTCCAAATATCTTCTCTCAAACATAAAAAAGTATCCTAGGATGGAGCATCTCCTGGTTCAAATTAAATGAGGTAGTTTTCCCACCATTCCATGTTCATTTAGAAATTTTATCAACATACCTTCTACATGTTTTTCCCCATTGACCAATGATTGAATATTTTCATTAAGTATGTTGACTATGTGACATGTTATATAGTGTATATTGTTTGTTTTCCCAATATCATGCCATGTTTTCAAGGAGTGAGAAAAAGGCTGATATTAGGGCTGATTGTGGAGAATAATAAAAAACTATGAACACGGGTTCAATGTGCGACGTCGTTCAGTTCATCGTCTAGTACGATATGAGACCAAATGGTTACCAACGTCGTATTTTCCAAGAACTCACTGGCTCATCTATGAATGTCTGAAGTCGCTTATCATTCGAACACTGCAACTTCGATCATTCTATCTTGCGATGTCGCCTACAAGCATTCTGTGTTAAGATTTATGGCGTATGCACTTGGCTTTATTATTTGTACATCCATTGGGACAACCCAAATCTAACATAAATTTTGTTTCATGTGTATCTGCTGTAATAGGATAATGAGAGTTATTGATGGACTTCCAGACCGGACTTGTCATTTCCGTAGTCCCCCTGAAATTGTTAATGTTGAACAACGTCAGTTTGACAGTTTCACATCAACCTTTTGTATTTTAACATATGTGAAATGTATTGGTAATGTTGTTTTTTAAAATAAAACATAATGGCTATCGACGAACAATTTGTTGTGTCATCAAATATTAAATATAAAAATATTGTACTTGAAATGA
This sequence comes from Rubia tinctorum, assembly GCA_032355605.1. Lineage (NCBI taxonomy): Eukaryota > Viridiplantae > Streptophyta > Magnoliopsida > Gentianales > Rubiaceae > Rubia > Rubia tinctorum. The sequence goes on from JAULKM010043846.1 coordinate 4,573, forward strand.
TGTTTAACCGATTCATCCGCAATGTTGCACAATCCGGTGCCAAAATGACACATGACCGACATCTCATAAATTAGTGTCTTATTTGTTTTTGCAACGTCGGCCACTCAAAATTATGTCAAATTTATCACCGCTCCAGGTCGGCACAAGATGTCGCTTTCAATGGTTTACGTCGCTCCAAATTGGACCAACATCGACTTTGACGATGTTGCTGTATTTTGTCACTTATCGTATACCAGTATGCTATGGCCGACATCGCACGCATGTGGATGCCTTGACTTTAGCGATACTGTATGTATGATCTACCTTGGTCGGCTTTCTAGCCTTGACCGACGTCGGTCACAAAACCTACCGACGTCAGTTAAAAACTGAGGTAAAAGATACTTTTTACCTTGGTTCTAAACCGAGGTAAAAAACTTACCTTTTTCTCCAGCTGTATTTACCTAGGTTCTTCCAGGACAAAAAATTGAGGTAAAAGGTCCAGTTTCTTGTAATTTGTAACTCATTTTCTTCAACGAATGCACGTTTCCCTCGACAAAAATCTCCTACCTAGGATCAACAGGATCCCTCACATAGAAAACCTAGTGCGCTTGATACGCCAATATAAAAGGATCGTCCTTCCAGCCAACCCTACTTCTATCAACAAGGGTGAAACTCAAATTCTCGGTGCAATGTCCGTTGTTAATATCTACCCACTGACATTTAAACACATGGACAAGCATATTAACATAGTCAACCTCCTAAATTTATGAAATTGTGCCAAAGTAGCACTTTAGGGAGTACATAGGATTGTCGTCACCTCTACTTCCAATATGCAATGCTTCGGAGACAAGAGACACTCCACTGTTTTGAGTGACAATTTTATCATCCATTGACTTTGTTGCAAACATAAAAATATTGATGCCATAGCCGTCATAGGAAAGAATGGTCCCCAATGGTCTATGATCCAACCATTTTACTTTCGTTGGATGTTCGCCAACATACACATGATTCTGGAACCATAATGCAAATGTCCTATTGTGTAATTGGAGGACCTAAGGCTCATTGAAATTAGGGTGGCCCATTCGTATGGCATACATATGTATCTAGATGTATGGAACTACATTGCCGTGATTGCGCAGAACATAAAGATGGGCAACACATAAATCTTCCGCACTCATGCTAAATAGTTTCCCCCTGTCTAAACCCTACACCTTCCAACCTCCCTTCATATCTACTGATTGGAACAACAACAGGTTCAACTTCCTTCATATAGTTAGTGCAAAACTCAATGGTCTCTTCATTTATGTATCGCTGCACAATATTAGTACCTGGCCTATACCGTTTTTTCACAAAATGTTTGAAAAGTTTCATGTACCTCTCGTACGGGTACATCCATCTGAGAAAAACTTAACCATATAGTTTTATCTCCCGCACCAAATGGGCGATCAAGTGTACCGTAATGTAAAAAAAATGATGGAGGGAAATACATTTCCATACAACACAAAACTTCAACAATCATTACTTGCAACCTATCCAACTTCGATGCACTAATACTTTTATGACAAATTAATTTGAAAAACAAACAAAGCTTTGTAATGCACAATCTTACATGGAAGGAAATGTAGATCGAATGGTAATGACATTCAATTCCTGCATTAGGTTGTGACAATCTTGTGACTTCAACCCACCTAACCTCAACTCCTCAACTGACACACAAGTGTTGATGTTGGATGAGCATGCACCGACACTTTAACACTACTAAGGGTCTCACAAAAATATTTATTCTCAGACTGCAACATTGAATAGCAAGCAAGGGGAAAATAACAATAATCACCGTCCTTTGACTTCAAAACATTCTTCCAAATACCCAACTCAACCAAATCTAGCCTAACCTTCAATCTGTCCTTTGACTCCCCATGGGCATTTAACAACATCCCAACCAAAGAATCACAAACATTCTTCTCAATGTGCATATAATATCCAAATGCTTCCAATAAGGTAGGTTAAAACATTGAGCATTTCTTCCAACTTCTTTCAATGGAAAATTTTATTTTCTTGACTAAATTGTTTTTTGCTCCCCAATTACCATATTTTGGTCCCCCGAGAGCAAAACTACATTTTTTAGTACCCAAAAAATTCAAAGTAAAATTTTCGGTCCCCAAAACCAGATTCCGGGTGGTTTTCAGGTAGAATATATTATTTTTGGCCCCTAACATAGCATCTTATACCATCTTTTGTCCCCAAAAACCACCCAAAATCTGGTTTTTGGGACAAAAAATTTCCCTTTGAATTTGTGAGGTACTAAAAAATGTGGTTTTGCTCTCATGTACAAAAAGATGGTAAAAGATGGTAAAAGATGTTATGATTGGGACCAAAAAATAATTTAGTCTATTTTCATCTTACCGAAGTCATTAGGGAAATTCTTAACACTTTTATAAATTTGTGTATTTGTCTGTGGCACCGGTGCTCCTCTTGCCTTCACTTTCCCATTGAACCATTTTTTTGTCAATCGCCAAGAGTGCCCCTCAGAAAGAAACCGCATGTGGCCCTGATAAAAGGTCTTACAATCGTGTTTTAATTGACTAAAATCAATGTTCTTCTCACAAACGGGACAAGCCAAGTGGCCTTTCACAGAATACCCTGACAAATTCCCATATGCATGAAAATCATTAATTGTGCAAAATAACAACGCTAAGAGTGAAGAAATCTTTAACCAAACCATCATATGTTCGAACACCATCTTTAACCAAAGTCAATAAATCCTCCACTAGAGGAGCAAGATACACATCAATATCATTACACGGTTGCTTCGAACCTGATATCATCAAAGACAGCAATACATACGTACGTTTCATAGTCAACCAAGAAAGAAGATTGTAGATGACCAACATAACATGCCATGAATTATATATGCTACTCATGTTACCAAAAGTACTCACACCATTTGTAAACATTCCTAACCTCAAGTTCCGAGACTTTTTGCAAACCTCAGGGTATAGAGTGTCGACTTTCTTCCATTGCTCGCCGTCCGAAGTATGTCTTATCAAAGCATCCGTCTGTCAGACCCTATCCACGTGCCAATGAAACAACTTTGCATCTTCCCTGCATGCATACAACTTCTTCAAATGGGGAATGATCGAGAGGATCCACAACACTTTTTTGGTGTTTTTTCTTTGATTTCAATGGAACTTCCGCACCCACCACAATCGTACCTCTCTTCAACTTGTACCGACCCGACAAGTTTCTCGATCTTTATCTACTTCCCCCCATATACAACATACAATAATTTGGGCATGCATGGATATTTTGCAATTCCAATTTCATCGGGCATAGTATTTGTTTTGCAGCATACCACCTATCAGGCATTAAATTACATTTAGGAAGCAAATCCCCGAAAAAATTGAGAGCCTAGGTCATCGACTTATCTATCCATCCAAATTTTATCTTCAAGTTCATTATCCACAGAGTTGCACTCAAAACCGAGTGTTTCGAACCATTGTACAAAGGCGTCCATTTATCGTCAATCAAAACTTTTAACGACGCATACTTACCTTTGAACTCCCTTGCAATATCTTCCACCATTTCATCAAACTCCACGTTGCCATCTAATTCATCACCCACCACTGTGTCCTCCAATTCATTCAAATGAGAGGCTTCCACAACTTTCCCATGCATACCCAAGGAGTGTACTTTGTTTAGAACCCCCTCATTATGAGATGTTCTCGCAACTTCTTCCTCCCTAAATATCATCATTTCCACAATCTTTACACAGGCATCATGCCCGCGAAGAACCATTTTTAGAAGCATGTTCAAACACAAACGATATAAATTATTCAACCAATGGTATGTACTCGGGTGATTTTCTAAGACCATTACCAATTAGTTCATCTTGATCCATTAAAGTCAATTAAAATTCAACACATGAGAATCCATTCAACAATAATCATGACCCTAACTAATCTCAAAGCCTAATTGTATATGTGTGTGTGTTTGTGCGCACCTTCTGTTATTTCAAGATTGTTAAGTACATAATTTGGATAAAACTAACCTTCTCCACAGGCAAATGATGAACTCTCAAGTACATAACCTTTTATGGGGAAGGAAATTGAGCTTTTCTTCAAAATTTTAGGATTTTGTGGCATTTAATGAATTGGGCGCGCTTTTTATTTTAAAATGCAGGGCTATTTCCAAACTTGGAAACACTATTCATATTAATCAAGAAAGATAAAAATGCTTCCAAACTCGGAAAATGGATACAAACATTTTTCAAAGTCGAAAATAGTGTCTTCTCTTGGTAATATGGAAACCATGTGTTTTCCGAGCTCGTAAACACATTCGTACCTAATTTTTGAACTCGGAAAGGGTCATTTTAAAAAGCGATTTGTCATAACCGCCTTTAATTAGGGTCAATTAACGGCGGTTCTACCTTGAACCGCTTTTAATTAATCCTAATTAAATGCAGTTATTAAAAAATGCCTTATATTGAGCCTTAACTGCCTTTAATTTCATATGAGGGGTCCAAAAAGACGTTTTTGAGTTTGGAAAGGTTAATTTAAGGCGGTTATGCAAAATTTTTAAAACTGCCTTCTATTGCTACCTTTAATATAAGGCTCTCTACTAGTGACAAGTGAGATTATACTCGTTTGTTCGGTAAGTAGTGTCAAAAATCACAACATCATCATAGAGCATGTAATCTTCTTTCATCATCGAGTCCCTCCAAAAGAGTGCAATCAATTTTCCTTCATCATCCAGCTTAACTCTGAAAAAGTAGTCCTCCTTGGCAGCATCAATCTGATAAAGTTCATCTATGACATTATGAGCACCCCCCCCCCCTTCTATAGTATCTATTATGTACCTATTCATATAATTTATGTGATCTCTCATTGTGTGGCCAACATTTTCTTCTCCTTGGGTAGCACATGCTAAATACTTATAATTTACTGCTGGTTTGAGACCTATCTTTTCCATAGCTTCAATTACTCTTGATTTCTCATTTTCAATTCTCTTTTCACTACGCTGTAGGTACTTCCATTCAGATCTTGTGCACTCATGGTTATGCTCAATGAAGTGGTTCTTGATCTCGTAGAAATTTTCATCAACAAGCTTGATCCTGATCTGAGCTTTGCATCCCGTTCTTATCACTGGAAACTCCTTTGATTTTCTTTTTTTTTCTTTCTGTCTGGATATAGAGTACGTGTGGTTTTAGTCCTTGAGAATGACCTCCCTTCACATGAGCATGTGAAATATTTCTCCCTAATCACTCCCCGGTTTGACTCTCTTGTTGTTTATTTCCTTAAACAAAATCCAAGCGCAGTTTCATGTGTTCGATACAATTTTTCAAGCTCTTCCCAAGTTCTTACTCTTACTCCTTGTAAACAATATCTTGCATCTATATCCAACAGATTCAAAAAATCATCTGGCAGGTCTGTAAGTAAAATCATAGATCACCCAATTTGTTTATAAAATCACAGATCAATTCAATCAGTTAATATTCAGCAACATTTGAAATCTGGCATACAAGCATAAAAAGCTTTTATTAAAAATTAATTTATATAATAGCAACATCACATAACAGTATATGCTGGTATCATTCTGATTCAGAACTGCAAGAGCGATCACCCATGCCATCATTGAGCATACAGTGCCATCATAAGCAAATCACTCATTCTGTTTATAACATCACACACCAGTTCTAGCGTTTAATATTCAGTAACAATTGACATCAGATATACAAGGATCAAACACTTCCATTAAAACATCAATAGCAATACTAGCAACATCACATAACAATTTATTTAGTTCAAATTCTGATACAGAATGGAAACTCTATATACTAGTACAGAGTATTAACTGTAAGCATAAAAAACATTCGTAAGCAATATGAGTTGAAAGATCACTTGTCTCTATTGTATTATGTCGATAGTTTTGAATACTGATTTCCATTTTTTTTAAAACAGCTTAAATCTTTGTTATATGAAAAGTCTGGTAGTGAAAATTACATTTTACATAATTTTGTTCAATTTCATTGTTTGTATCATTTACCACAGTAATTTGTTGTTCAATGTTCAAAACGCATGTTGTTGAATCTTTGGTTTTCCTTTTCTTCGCACATCATTTCATCTACCAATCTGCAAAAATCTATAAAAATCACAATATCTATACAAGTCACAAAAAATAATTGCATATTTTTAAAAAACTGATTCGAATTTTTAGTTTTGAATCATGAAACTGATTATTTGTTGATCGACGTTGTTCATCTCAATTTTTGTTCCCGATCGCAGATTTTGAGCATAGATCTTCGAAGGTTTTAGAGCGATGGATTGAAGAGTTTTTTATCAGTTGAAACTCTGATGAAGATTTGGAAGCTTGTTTTTTGTGTTGCGCCTCCTTCAAACGCAAGTTTCTTTTCCTTCTTTTCGTTATTTGCATGTTAGTCTTCCTACTTTTCGTGCATTTTTGTTTGGCTCCGAGAATAAAATATTTGTAATATATGACCCCCAAAAATGGTTTGCATGTTGCCTTAAATTATAGTTAGTCCCTGGTCTTACAGTAAAACGGTTTCGCAGGATACAAACTTATATAATTATGATAGCGTTTTAAAATTAATCTCAACATATAAATAATTATTTTTAAATAATTTGAATGAAATATTATAAAATAATATTTTATTGTATTCGATATTTAAAAATTTCTAACTAAATTAATTATTTCACTTCATAACTTATATAGTTTTCCTTAGACTAGACTTTAAAATTTAAAATAAAATTCTTTGTTTTCATTTTAAATGTAAGACACAAAAAGTACAAAAAAATTTATCCAACTACCTCCGTTTCGTTGGATGTGGCACCATAGCCTTAGGTGCTTGGATTTAGGTGAATGAGATGTGTTGATGAAATTGAATTTAGAAAGGGAAAAGTAGAATGAGTGGATGAAATTGAAGGAATCTTGCCATAAAAAGAAAGTGTGTCAAATTCACAAAAAAAATGTGTCATATCCAATGAAACGGAGGGAGTAATTTTTTTTATTAATAATTACCGTGCAATGCACGATGGAACTCTACAAGTATTTTGGAAAAAAAAAGTCTCATGTTAGACTGATTAACAAGTTGACCAATCATGAAAAACCTCGTTTCAATAAGTTTTTGGGTCAAATAATAATTTTTTTATACATTATGGTACATTTTAAAAACATTCAAAGCTATAGAACCTTGTTACGTTAAATAAAAACAAACATCAAATCACCCAATTAATTACATCAATTATAAAATTGATTTTGTCTAACAGTTAGTCGGTCTAAAATAAGAATTTGTTTATCCCAAGCAATATATATTTGAAATTATTTGATTTTTGGATGATTCTGTTAACCGGGGATATTGAAGTCATTTTAACTAACCTAAACCCAAGTTGTCTAAAAATAACATAGTACTAATATTATAACATTTTATTGATTTAATTATGTACTATATATAACCAATCATAACTTATACTAATATTATGATATGTTACTGATTTTAGTTCTTTACTTATATTAATATTATGATATGTTACTGATTTTAGTTCTTTACTTGTACTAAAATAAGAATTTGTTTATAATTAATAAAAATTGTTGGTAAGACAATCCCTTAAGACCCAACGTTTAGCAGGTGGGGCAAATTTAGTGAGACTGCGAGTAAATATTTTGTTAACCTTAGAAAAAAAGTTAAATCTTACAAAAAAATAATGAACTAGAAATGTGGGGTCCATCCGAAGGCCTATTCTGTGTGAGAGAGACAAAATCATCTCTCTGTTCCTCTGCTCTATCTTCTGCGATAAGCTGTAGCCTATAGGGCAGGGAGACTCTGCGGTGTCCGCGGATTGCAACCGTGACTTCATTATCCGCATTGGGCAGGTAATGCAGCTTGTGTTTCCACCTATATTATTTCTGCTTGCTTCATTTTATTTTGCAGAGTTGATTGAGTTTGGTTTTGTTGCAGCCATGGAAAAGAGCAGCATTTTGGCTCTGAATTTTGCAGGAGAAAACCAAACTGTACGGAATGGGCGCCATCATCACGAGGCTCTGCCTTCAACTTCTGTTCTTCTGATAGTCATTCCCATCTTCATACTCATCTTGCTCCTAATTATCGTCTTGTTAGTAATAATGCTCAGAAAACTCGAGTCCTATAAACCCCTCGACAGCAATAAGAGTAGAAGCATCATTAGCAACAGAGATTGTATGTTCATTGCCCATAGCTCTATAAGCATCGATTCTAGTCCGGGTAATTGGCGTTCTTCCTCTTCTGATCAGTTATTTATCAAGTTTTTGCTCATTTGTTGCGAGTGCTTTATTTTTGGGGTGTTTTGCCTTCACTTAGATGCTCAATAGGGATGGAATGAGGAATGGATGTAAAGGGAAGAGGACACATTATGGAAATGCGTCCTCAGGGTTGTTTAATCTTTTTTAAAATTTTTGCTGCTTTGATTTACGGATATTTGAAAAGGAATTGAAAAGTGG
>JAULKM010043857.1:0-13041 GCA_032355605.1 Rubia tinctorum
AAAATAAATAGTAATCAATTAAGTATTAATATTATACTTTAACTTAAATAAATTTAAGATAAAAATTTAATATCATACGTAAATAATTAAAAACATCAACAATTAAAATTTCACGTAACAAAATATCAAAGTTTTCATTTTCTTTTCACGTGCGTGGATTACACGCGTCACGCGTAGATTAAACGCGTCACACTGTGTAGTCACACGTGGATTACACGCACCACACGTGGATTACATGCATCACATCTACATGTGTAGTTACACGCATTAAAATTTTTTACCATATGCTGAGGACGCATTATGGAAATGCGTCCTCTGAAAAAAAAATATTCACAGTGAATGCGTCCTCTTCTTCACCGAAACAAAAAAATAAAGTCAAACTGAGGACGCATTATGATCATGCGTCCTCTTCTGTTCGTAAATAAAAGAACAAACTCAAGGAGGACGCATTTCCACAATGCGTCCTCCCTACAACACATCCAACCTCAGCAGATACCCCATCAAACGTCCAACTTGCTGCAATTTACACCAAACCGAGAAACAACTCGGGTTTAGGTTAGTAATATTTAGGCTTAGGGTTTAGGGCTGATTTTTATTTAGTTTATGAATAGAAAGAAAGAAATTAATGTGGCAAAAAGGAATTATTTTTTTCAAAAATATTTTTTCATTCAATACACTTTTATATCATACTAATTTAGTATTGATCTATTTTAATATTAATTTTATGAATTTGAATAAAATAAATATTATTATCTTTATGATAAAATTACATAAGATTTGATGTCTTAATATTTTTATATATCTACTATTTGTGATAATGTTTTAAAAAAATCATATAATAATATGATTTACTGATAATGTTACATTTTATTAGTGTTTATGTATGAAAAGTCAAGGTTTAACCGTTAATTAATTAAAGTCAAGCATTCTCATTAATGTTTATATATGGAAAGTCAAATATGAGTTGACTGTTGATCAGTTAAACTCAAACCATATTACTAGTTTTTATATTTTGAAAGCCAAATAAGCATTAACTGTTAATTAATTAAGGTCAAACCTTGTCATTAGTGTTTATGCATGGAAAGTCAAGTAGGGGTTGAACGTTGATTGGTTAAGGTAAATCCTTTGTAACTAATATTTATATGTGAAAAGTCAAGTAAGATTTACCGTTGATTGGTTAAGTTATAACTATTTCATTAGTGCTTATATATGAAAATCCAAGTAGGGGTTGATCGTTGATTCCTAAGGTCAAACATTTTCATTAGTGTTTATGTACGGAATGGCAAGTAAGGGTTGACCGTTGATTAGTTAAATTCTAACCATTTCATTAGTGTTTATGTATGGAAAGTCAAGTGAGGGTTGATCATTGATTAGTTAAGTTCTAACAATTTCATTGGTGTTTATGTATGGAAAGTCAAGTAAAGGTTGACCCTTGATTAGTTAAATTCTAACCATTTCATTAGTGTTTATGTATGGAAAGTCAAGTGAGACTTTATCGTTGATTAGTTAAGTTATAACTATTTCATTAGTGCTTATGTATGGAAAGTCAATTAAGGGTTCATCTTTGATTAGTCAAGTTATAACCATTTCATAAATGTTTATGTATGGAAAGTCAAGTAAGGGTTGACCGTTCATTAGTTAAAATCAAACCTTTTCATTCGTGTTTATATATGGAAAGTCGAGTAAGGTTTCACCGTTGATTAATTAAATCCAAACCATTTCATTAGTTTTTTATATATAAAAGGTCAAGTAAGGATTCGATGACTAGTTAAAGTCAAATATTTTCATTAGTGTCTACGTATGAAAAGTCAAGTTATAAGGATTGACCATTAATTAGTTAAAGTTAAACCACTTTGTTAGTGTTTATATATAAAAAGTCAAGTAAGGATGAACCATTAATCGGTTAAGGTCTAACATTTTCATCAGTGTTTACGTATGAAAGGTCAAGTTATAAGGGTTGACCATTGATTACTTAAAATCAACCCTTTTTGTTTGTGTTTAATATATAGAAAGTCAAGTAAGGATTGACCATTAATCAGTTAAGGTCTAACATTTTCATTAGTGTTTTCATATGAAATTTTAAGTTATAAGGGTTGACCATTGATTAATTAAAGTCAACCCATTTTATTAGTGTTTAATGTATATAAAGTCAAGTAAGGATTGATCATTATCAGTTAAGGTATAACCTTTTCATTAGTGTTGATATATGAAAAGTCGAGTAATGGTTGACTTTTCATCATTTAAAGTCAAACATTTTCATTCATGTTTATATATATATAGAGAAAGTTAAGTTATAAGGGTTGAACGTTGTTTAGTTAAAGTCAAACTTCATTAGTTTTTACGTTTAATCATATATTACTCGAACTCTATGTTTAATTTGTTTCATTTGAAAATATAAACATAAATGCATAGTAAAAATTAGAGTTATAAAATATTGTAAAAGAAAAAAAAGAAATGGTGTAACATAGAAAAATTACAAAATAATATTTAATTTTGTTTAAAAATAAATTATATTATTAATATATATATACACACACACATATTCACTTATTTTAAATCGTGCATTGCAAGGGTATTATCTAGTTATTCATATACTAATAAATAAATAAAAAATTTAACAATAAAATACAAAGGGTGAATGTGAATTGGCAAATGTAAAAGTTTAATTTTTCATTTAAAATATTAAATATTATTTTTACATTGCTATATAATATTTGAAAATGTGGAAGGCCTAAAAGAGCAGCTCTTTTTTATATACATTACATCTTTATACATTACTCTATATATTATTTTTACATTGCATATACATTACATTTGAAAGTATAGTTATAAAATATTTTAAAATTTCAAAATAAATGGAGTTGCAAAAAAAAAAGTAAATTATGTTTTAGTTTTGTTAAAAAATAAATTACATTATTAATATATATATATATATATATTAAATCGTGCATCACAAGGTGTTACATAATTATTCATATACTAACAATTAAAATAATAATATTAATAACAAGATACAATGTGAATATGGCTATGCTAGTGACATGTGTGACATCGGTGAAAAAGACTACCGACGTCGGTGAGAAAAATGTGACGTCGATCATTGATGTCTGCGAAATGGACGTGCGACGCCGGCCAAAAAATTAAACGTCATCGGCTAGAAATAGGGATGACGTCGGTGGCATCATGCATGTGAGAAGGTCACGGGATATCGGTCATAAACATAATAAGCGAGAACAACGTACGACATCGGTCATTCAAGTCTGCGCATGAGATGTGCGACGTCGGTCACAAACACAACCGACATCGGTAAGTGAGAAAGGCGTCCGGCGTCGGTTATATTATGTCTGCGAGAAGATCGTGCGACGTTGGTTACAAACACAATAGACGTCGTTAAGCGAGAACGGTGTGCGACGTCAGTCATTCATGTCTACGTGTGAGATATTCGATGTCGGTCACAAAAACAACCGACGTTGGTAAGTGAGAAATGTGTGCAATGTTGGTCATTCCAGACTTTTTACCTCGCATTTTTTAAAATCGAGGTACAAAGTGTACTTTTTACCTCGATTTTTTAATCGAAGTAAATAATTTTATCACATTATTTTTTTCAAAATAACTGAGGTAAGAGAGTTTTTACCTCGGTTATTTGACCTAAGCAAAAAAATTGAGGTAAAAGGGTGGAGTAATAGGTTCATTCTCTTGTAGTGTGAGGTCGGCAGCGGCGATGCCTAAAGCGAACAGCTGCAAGAAATCGGTGTTGCGGCGACCAGGAAAAGGCAATGGTGGCGTCGATCGGTATTGCAGCGGGGAGGCAGCTGGGGACGGCGGTTCTGGAGTACACGTGCAAACGGTGATGACGGAGGTTGCAGAAAAATTTAGGACGAAAAATTTAGGGTTCAGGTTTCAGGATTTTATGCTCTGATGCCATGTAGAAAATAAAGATGTAATGTTGTGTTTGTATTCATGATCTGTGTTACATTGTATAGAGGTACACGAGACCTATACATAATCATATAGGAAAAATGATTCTATTCTAAATACAAGTAATATTCACACAATATTCTATTCTTTAATATTGGATGCGAAAACCCTTAACGAATGTTGATCGTAAAATCTCTTGAAATCAAGAAGATACAGACGAAATATATCAAGAATACAACTTTAAAATCTCCACTTACACAAAATACTTGTTAATTCACACGAACCTAAACACTAGTTGCACCAAATTAACACGAAGAATTCAACGATTCTAAGCACTAATTTATAATGGAAAAAATCTAACGGTTTAACGTTTGATAAGTAAAGAGTATGAATTCAAATTCAGAATACATAATTGATAAAAGACGATTAAAATGTTGAAAACCATCCCCAATTTATAGTACATATGTTTGACTATCACGAATAGAAAGAAAGCATGTTTTGGTAATTCTTGTCATAAATTGGAATGACTTATGACATCTTTAAAAAGTTAAAACCATATCACTAAACTTTCTAATCTAACCTAAATGATGGCCTAATTCATCAAGATAAAATCTTGAATGAATATTGTCATATCTAAACTTACTAGATCTAATTTAATCAGAACTAGATAAGTTAGAATCAAATATGAACTAATCTATTCTAACCTTATTTACCTTAATCATAATTTAATCTTACAAAAATTCAAATGAGTCCACGAATTAATCACCAAATGGGCCAACATGGTTATATTCATTGACCAAAATAAAAATAAAACTAAACTCAGAAAGCTATAAAAAAGAAAGATATTTTGATACTCATATCAAGAAGCATGGAGGAGATTGAGCAGGATGATATTTTTAAGCTGAAGAAATTATTGGTGAATTGGGAAATGGAAACTGAGTTAACAGAAAATGTCCAAAACATTATCTACTTTTACATAAATTCACAGTTTGATACTATTCTATTTTAAAAATTGTCATTAAAAGGCACCTTTTAAATAAAAAAAACTAATGTACCAAAAAATATGTTTTTAGTTAAAAGTGGGTACCATTATGGTATAATTTTGATCCCGATTGCTATCCATTTTTTAATGAAAGTTACCCATTTGAGACATGATGAAAAAATGGGTATCACACTGTGAATTTCAATTTATTTGTTGATATTTTTTCTTCACCAAGTGTTGCTTTACGCGACATAAAATTTAGACAGACACTATTACACAATTATTAAATATTTTTAATTTTGATGAGTTTCACTTTAAAAGTTACAAATAAATTTGGAAAAGATAAAGTTATATGCTAATTTTGTAAAAAAAATCTCTTGCTAAAGTTTAGTCTACTTTAAATGAAATTGTCTTTCTTTTCTTTCTTATTTTCTTTTTAAATACAAAAAGGGTCGCACAATTTTGCCCCTTATTCCCCGGGGATGGAAGCATAGTGCGGTGATACTGTTACTAATACCCAATGCACTGTTGAAGTGCCCACGAGGAACATGTGAATAAGAAATGTCAACCAAAATATTCGATCCTCAACATAAGGACAATAATGGCAGTTTGGCACACATGCAGACCCTCGAATAATAATTACTTGTTATTTAGTTACTTCATGCAGTATATTTAGAATTATCATGCTCAAAACAAACAAACATTCATTTTTTTTTATTTTTCAAACAAACCCTCGTGATTGAACGTAAAACACACAAATAATTATAGTTGTATATATATATAGTGAGTACAAATAATATACAAGATATAATCAAATATGAAAAATAATATATACAAAACCTAATTAAAAGATGTTTTCCTTTCTTAACCTGATTCTAATTCATTTATTATTCTATTACCCCCATCAACCGAAACGTAGGACTGGTCGCAACGCAAAACTTGGACCGTAAGAACTCAAACTGAGAACGAGGTAAACCCTTTGTAAAGATATCAGCAACCTGTTGATCCATAGGAACATAAGAAACCTTAAACTTGCCAGAAGACACAATCTCACACACGAAATGATAGTCAATATCAATGTTCTTGGCTCTCTTATGCGAAATTGGATTTTGAGCAAAAAAAAAGAGCACTGTTATTATCACACAGCAAAATATGTGGTGCACGGGAAGAAACGCGCAAATCCCAAAGTAAAATCATCAACCAAGCTAGCTTGCAGCAGCATTGGCCATAGTCCTGTATTCTGATTCCGAACTTGAACGAGAGAGCGTAGGTTGTTTCTTGGCACTCCATGAAACCAGATTACCACCAAGAAAAATGGCATAACCGTAAGTAGACCTATGAGTCTCTATTCAATGAGCCCAATCAGCATTAGAATAACTAAGACTGGAAAAGCGGAAGAATTCTTACGAAACTGAAGACCATAATGCAAAGTGCCACGAATAGAACACATAATTTGAGTAACAACTTGGTAGTGATCCTTAGTAGGTGCCTGCATATACTGACTGGTCGTGTTCACAACATAAGAAATATCGGGACGCGTAATGGACAAATACTGTAATGCACCAACCAAAGAACGGTAAAGTGTGAGATTTCTGAACGGCTTTCCAGTAGTACTTGAAAGCTGTGAAAAAACCACAAATGGAATAGCAACCGATGCCGAATTCTGCATGCCGGCACGCAGTAAAATATCTTTGGCATATCGAGCTTGCCCAAGAAATAAGCCATCGGAATTACGAACAACCTCCAATCCTAGGAAATACTGTAAAGTACCAAGATCGGTAATCTTAAACTCATGATTAACCCGATCAATAAACTTTCGAAGGAGATGACCACCATTCCCGGTGAGAATAATGTCATCAACATAAACCAGCAAATAGAGTAAAGGTGCACCCTGTGAGAAAACAAATAAGAAGGTATCTGCAGAACTGCACACAAAACCCAGGCCAATAAAAAAATGCACGGAAACGTTGAAACCAAGCACGAGGCGCTTGTTTCAATTTATAAATAGCCTCACGTAGACGACAAACATGATCAGGACGCATGAGATCTTTGTAACTAGCAGGCTACTCCATGTAAACCGGGAAATCAAGAATTCCATTTAGAAAGGCATTTTTAACATCAAAATGTCTCAAGGGCCAATTTATGGTGACAGCTATGGATAAACTAGTATGAACAATAAATGCCTTCATCACCGGACTAAAAGTATGATCATAGTCAAAACCCGGTAATTGTGAAAAACCTTGAGCAACTAACCTGGCCTTGTGCATATTAAGTGATCCATCAGATTTGTACTTCAAACGATACACCCATTTTGAGCCAACAACATTAACATTGGGAGGAAATGGAAACAATTCCCATGTTTGCTGAGTGCGAAGAGCAGCCATTTCATAATCCATAGAAGAAACCCAGTCCATATCCTTAACCGCAGAACGATGACTACGAGGCACGGTCTTTGAAAATAAAGTACTCAGTAAACAAGAAATATTATAATTAGAAAAATCCTTGTACCTTAAAGAACCAGTGCGAGAACGAGTGGCCATCGGATGCCGAGAAGAGTAAACCAAAGTCGGGAAAGGCACGAAACCCGGGGTCGGCGGCATAGAACTCGAGACGATCTCAGGATCGACAAAAATGGTGACGAAACAAGGAAAACTGGGCTTGGAGGAGCTGTGGATAGTGTTAGCGAAGACGCCATGGTTGGCACGTGTGGGCTCACGCGCGGCCAGGGTGGCCGGAGCAGGTGTCGGTGTTTCCGGCGATGCTGCAGGAGATGCTGACTGCTATCGAACCTGAAGCTGGTCACCCTGATGCAGACAGATAAAATTTGCTGAAGAACCCGGAGCTTCCGGTGAAATCCAAAAATGTGAATTCTCCAAAATAATGGGTGATTCCAAAGAGGAGGATGACTCAAACACCTTCGATGAAACTGATGATGACTTTAAAAAGCTGAAACATCCAATGATAATGAATTTGTAATAGTACCAGTACGAGAACCCGGAAAAAAGTCTCATCAAACAGAGCATGACGAGTGATGTATTCTCTTAGTGAGAGGATCAATACATTAATAACCCTTGTATTGTGAACTGTATCCCAGAAAAATGCACGACATACTCCGAGGAGCCAATTTGTGCTCAGAATAAGGCCTCAAGTAGGGGAATACACGACAATCAAAAGCATGAAAGTTGGAGTAGTCAGGCTAAGTGCGAAAAAGAATGGAGTAAGGAAACTGACCAGATAAAATCAGAGTGGACAGTTTATTAATGATATAGACTGCTATTGAAAAAGTATCATACCAAAATGAATGATGAAGGTCAGAATGATATAACATCGACAAACCAGTCTCAGTAATATGACGATACTTCCTCTCTGCACGACCATTTTGTTCTAGAGTGTAAGGGCATGAAAACTGATGATGAATGCGCTTAGCTGCAAAATGAGTTTGCATGCGATGATTCACAAACTCGGTTCCACCATCACTCAGAAAAACTTTAATGGTGGTAGAAAACTAATTCTCAACAAAAGATTCAAATTACATATAGACCTCCATAAAACCAGACTTACGTCGTAGAGTATAAAACCAAGTAAACCGAGAGTGATCATCAATAAAAAGATATAATAAAGGTACCCGGCATGAGAGACAACAGGTGAGGGTCTCTATAGGTCACAATGAACTAAATCAAGTATGCGTGATGGGAATTGTAAATTATCATTAAAAGAAAAATGCTTGTCGTTAGCCATCTCACAAGAAGTACATAAATGAAGCTTAGTCAGCAAATTAGTAACTGACAAACTACCATTTTTATTTAATATGAAATAACAGAAAAAGGAACATGTCATAATCGACTATGCCAACGCTCAAATGAAGCCTTGGCTTTATTGGAATTAACAAAAGAAACTAAAGCAGCACCACTATAATCTAAAACATAGAGACCTCTCTAACTATGTCCTCGGTCCACAAGCTCCTTGGTAACCTTGGTCTATATAGTGAAAGAAGTGTCATCAAAACAAACATTTATATCCCTTGTTAACTTGGCAATAGACAGTAAATTCTTGGTGATATTGGGAACAACCAAGAGATCAGATAAAGTGAGGGAATCAGAAATCCAAGAATTGCCAACATAAGAAATATGAAAATATGAACCATTGCCAAAATAAACACGACGGTTACTATTATAAGGAGTAACGCTATCCAAGTTGGAAGTATATGCAGTCATGTGATTAGAAGCACCAGAATCCATATACCAATCAGGAATTGCATTCAATTGCTGATAGTGTGGTTAAGTTGTGCCTGCGGAGTTTACAACATCATCGCGAGCAACATGTGACAGCTTGTAACAAAATTCAGCAAGATAACCGGGGCGATGGTACCACTGGGAAACGTATGTGAGCTGCAGGCCCTGAGGGGGGGCCACTGCCGGCTGGAAATGTGTTGCGGTCACCGCCACGTCCACGGCCACGACCTCGACCGCTCCTCTCTCCTTCAAAACTGCGCCCTCCCCTTCCGAACTTTGCTTGTCCGGATCCCTGTTGAGAAATAAAATTAGAGGCTGCCAGTCCAAAGATAAACGACCGAGTTTTTAGTAAAAATTCTAATGCCTCAGCATTAGCTACAATGGTGTACAAAGGAGGTAAAAGATATTTCACCATTTGAGCAGAAGAAAACTGGGAAAGCTTATCATTCAAGCCACAACAAAACACAGCATCAATTTCCCCATCATTAAGATGATGACCAAGAACACACAATTCATCAAGAATATCTTTAAAACAAGCATAATATTCTTGAATAGACTGATCTTCTTGACGAACTACATATAAACGATCATAGATATAAAGGTGATGAGCTCAAGAATTTTTCTGATATTTAGTGGCTAAAACATCCCATACATGAGCAGCAGTGACCACACCGTCAATTGCCGACATTTCAAAAGGAATCAGGGATGAAAAAAGAGCGATTTGACTAGCTGATTAGTTTGAATCCAAGCCTCACAAGCATCGGCATCTTCAGAATTCTTGTCATCGGATTCCTTGAAGGACGAGCTTGCAGGTGCAGGAGGACACTTAATCGAACCATCAACACAGCCAATTAATTTGACAGTTCGTAAAACAGACATAACCTGATTACGCCAGTGAGAGTAGTTGGAACCATAAAGCTTGATGGTGATGCAGCTGATCAATGAAGGAAGTGTAATGGTCGTCATAGGGAACAGATCCAAGCACAATAGAGAAATCAAATCACACCAAAAACACAAGTTTTTGAATGATAGTGGACGACTGATTTAACCATTGTGCAAGGACAGAGCAGCAAGTACGACACGGGATCACATGCGGCGCTTTAGGGACACGGAGGCTGCACGTGTGATCAGGCGAGAAGGCGTGTGGCGGTGTGTGGCGGCAGGCGAAGGATTTTCGATCAACCAATTTCGATGAGCAGGGTTTGCGCCTGCGGATATTGGTGGTTAGAGGTGGGTGGGGACGACCGTAGATTGGAAAATAGAGAGAAAAACAAGAATTTTTTTGGTAAAATCCAGAGAATATTTAGAGACACATGACTGATACCATTATATAATGTAAAATCCACAAATAATTGTGGATGTGTATTCATATATATAGTGAGTACAAATTGTATACAAGATAGAATCATATATGGAAAAGTATATATAAAAAACCTAATTGGAAAGAGTTGTACTTTCTTAACATGATTCTAATTCATCTATTATTCTATTAGCAAGGACCTCGAACAAGAAAACTTGCGACCACAAAAATCACTGCCAATACAAGATTTCATACATAACTATTGTGGGAACTAGTTACACCATCGAAGATCTCCCTGCCGAAACTTTCACCTTCCGGTCCAATTCTGGCAGCAACATTTCCGTACCCTCGATCACTCTAGACTGCGGCCACAACAACCGTAGGATATTCAAAGAGAGCATGTCCGGGACCACCGGGCTCGGAAACGGCCCATTATCGATAATTAGTGATAAAATATAAAAAAAAATTATTAATGGTGAATTGACATCACATCAATGACACATTTATTGATGAGGGTTACAATATATATGGCTATAACAAACCGAAGTCTAACAAGAATAGGATTCTAAGTTTATAAGGAAATTACCATCTATAACTAATTCTATAAGCTAACTACCATTTATAACATTTTTCTACAAGGAAAGTGTTTCTATTTCCTTAATAATTAGACAAATGGAGAAGCTTGTCCATGGCAGATTTTCATACTGCTTATCTAACCCATTCCCCGATCGGAGCCACCAATTTTTTTTGGCAAAATCAGCTTTGGGACATCAGCCATGGTTTTGATGGAACCGTGTCAACGCCGTTGTATACAGTGCCTAAAAAGGCATACTACATCATCAAACCTGGAAGGCATCAGCCTTGCTCAATCCCGAAATGTTACATCTGTCCATCGGAAAGAGATTGTCTTCTTTACCCGACGGCCTGATTATCATCGACTCCGATTCAACGTTCAAGCTCCTGGATGGAGAAATATACAATGATTTAGCATCAGCGGTTGAGGGAAGATTGAATGGCCGGGGAGTTGAAGATCTGGGGGACAATTTCACCTTTGTTTTCAGACTAACGTCGGAGAAGGTGGTCGGGGTTTCCCTGACCTGGTTATGCATTTCACGGGATCCGATGTGGCGGTGCCTACGAGCAGTGCGTTTTTGGAAGTGAGTGATGGGGCTGTTTGCTCCACGTTCATTCCGTCTAAG
This sequence comes from Rubia tinctorum, assembly GCA_032355605.1. Lineage (NCBI taxonomy): Eukaryota > Viridiplantae > Streptophyta > Magnoliopsida > Gentianales > Rubiaceae > Rubia > Rubia tinctorum. Next base: position 11,632 of record JAULKM010043857.1, read on the forward strand.
GGTGACAAATGGGCGGTCGGGTCAAATACGAGTTGGGTAATATGGGTTGTTAAAAAATATGGGTATGACCTATTTTGACCCATTTTATAATGGGTCAAAAAATATTCGGGTCACATATAAGTTGGGTTGAAACCCGCCAACCTGCGAGTATTCAATACATGGGTCAAAATTGATAAACCTGTGAGTTTCAACCCAAATATGAACCCGTATGGGTTTATATACCAACCCATATGAGTAAAATCCGCGGGTTTTAACCCATGTAGTAACCCATATGGATTTATATAACAACCCACATAGATAAACCTGCGAGTTTCAACCTATATATTGACTCATATGAGTTATATACAAACACATATGGGTTGAAACCCACGAGTTTACCCATATGGGTATACCCGCGGTGAACTCTCAAACTCAACCCGTCCAACCCATATTTTTTAAATACTCATTACTCATTTAACTTATTACCTATTTTACACATACTCATCCGAATTTAAAAATAGATAATCGCTTGACCCGCGGGTTATGGTTACGGGTCTATTTTGACACCCCTAATTTCATCCCCTTTTGCTTTCAGTTTTTGGAAATCTTGCTTGGATTTGATCTTGAGGGTCAGAAAGTGTCGTTTCAGCCTAAGGATTGTTAATAGACAACATAGACTATTTTATGTCAATTAATGAATTAATGATACTCTTTCTCATTTCAAAATACACACTTTGATTTTCAACATTTAACTTTTAAAATGTTTGATTATTAATATCTTTATTGAGAATAATTAAAACTTGTGAAAATTCTACTCAAAAAAAAACTTGTGAAAAGTTGATATTTTAAATATATAGTTTATAACTAATGAAACAAGATATCACACACAGGGGGCGGAGGTAGGGGGTCTGGAGGGGGCTCCAGCCCCCGCCAAACTAAAATTTACGGGAATTTTTAGGGTAAATTTTTTTAAAAAAAAATTTCCAGTCCCCTCCAATATGGAGGAAAATTGCCAATTTTTTCTTTGCATATCAGCCCCCGCCACTGATTCTTTCTAGCTCCGCCCCTGATCACACAACAATATTTATACATATACACCAATTCATTTTATGGTCAAGAGTAAAAAGTTTTGCCTAAATGAATATTGAATTGCAGTTGGATATAGAACAGAGGGAGTACGTGATTTTATAAATGTTTATCTCTATTTATTTTTATTTTATGTGGAGATTTTATAGCATCAATCAAATTACACTACATATTGTTGGGTAACTTGGTGTAATACTCATTCCAATCGAACGGTTTATTCAACCTTGGATGATTGTGGGAAAACTTTCTTGGATATCGATGTGAGTCGCGTTACGTACGCTTTCCTTAAAGAGTAATTCGACCCTATTAGAGCCTTGGGTTACACGAATTCCCTTCGAGGATAAA
>JAULKM010043868.1:0-13040 GCA_032355605.1 Rubia tinctorum
CCTCCCTTTGTGGAGTTATTGTACTTTTCTGTTTCTTTTGGTTTTGGGAGCCTTATATAAAATCCCCTTAAATTATTAAAAAAATGTAACCCTAAGATAATTCAAATTACAAAAACAACCCTAACTAGTTCACATATACACAAATATAACCACAAAGACAATATTTTGGCATTGACTGGCCATTTCAGGCCACTGACCAATATGAAATGACCAAAATGAACAAAATACCCTTGCAATCAAATACAAAAATTTGAATGATAAAAATGTCTTTTGCCCCGCCGCGTTTCTGCCACCAGCACCACTGCTTAACCACATTATCCACGATCGCCGCTCAACACTAGGTCTTCATTGTTCCACCAAACCCACCACCATTCGATCCCAACCACCCAACTCGAGCCAACGCCGCCCCTTCCTCTATGTCGAAGGTGTCGAGCCATATGCGGTTCTGGTCCACCCCCACCACACCTCCTCCGCTCAGAGCTACCTCACCACCTAAGTCCACTATCACCGATCTTCCCTCTTGCTCCTTCACCTAAACCCACCACCCCCACGAGTACCGGCCAATTAGAACCCCTCCCCACCCTCGCCGCTACCTAAACCAACTGCCCCGCGGAACCCTAGCCTCACCGCCCCGCGGAACCATAGCGTATCCACACCATTTTTTTTCGCTTCCTCCATCGTCACTCCTTCACTTTATCTCCGCCACTTGACCTCATTCGTTCTTCTCCGTCACCTGCCCTTCCACAATCACCGCCCCCCGTTCGTGCTTCCGTTACTCTGAATCCTTCTCCAGCTTTGGAGAAGAAGATGATGATGGATTCAGGGGGGTCTTGGGTCAACAACTCAACTACGGCGGTGTCTTGAACACGCTTTAATTTGGGCATAATAGTTAGGGTTGAATAATAGGAAAATGTGGTTAGGTTTGGTATAATAGTAAGTTCCTCTTTTAAAACTTTTTGTTTTTTCAGAGGGGAAACTAGTATTTTCATTGAATTTTGACTTAAATCTACCGGGTACATTTGCACTTACACTTACTATCTATCGTTATATTTGTACTTTCAATTATCAAAAGATTATATTTGGACTGATGTGAAGTAGGAAGGGTTATAAATGCACTTTTCTCTAATGCTAAAAATGACATGCTTAATAGCTAATACATTAGTCAAAATTAAAGTACAAACTAAAAATTAAAATTTAAGATAATAAAATATCACTGACTAGTGTCCAAATGCGTAAAGCATAAAAAATTCAATGATTGACTATGAGATCAAAATTTAATTTCAAAACACATGATTTTAGTTTAAGTTCACCATCCCAAAAAAATGATGAAATATGGGGAAAGACAGTCTTTTCATAGGCATAAGGAAAGATAGAGTTTAATTATAATAATATTAAGTTACAGGATTATACACTAGTCGAGAGGTTTCTATTAGAGGCGACAATGGAATGAGGTTTTAAAAATCTGCCTAGAACCGCCTTAAATGACCATTTTCCATCTCGAAAAATCTCGGTCGTACCCGACTAACAAATTTTTTTGCAGTTAAATTCAAAGGCGATTTTTTGTAACAACCTTTAATTATGGCTAATGGAAGGCAGTCGAGGGAAGAACCACCTTTTAACTTCCCCAATTAAAGGCGGTTAGTCAGAATTACCTTTAAAATGTCCTTTTTCGAACTTGGAATTAAGGTCTAACTAAATTTTCGACCTTGTAAAATCAATGGATTCCTAGACATGAAGAGAAGAATATAATTCCTATTTCGTAATAGTGTCTTACCTATTTTTCGAGTTCATAAAAAAATTCAGAGGTGGTATTGTATATAATGATGACAATTTCCGAAGTATTTAAAAAATAAAGCATGCCTTGATCATTAAATGGCCAAAGTCCAAAAATTGTGAAGGGTTTGATCCAATTTTTTGTCCATTAATGAAGTAATTCCATACTCTAAAGGGTGTCATTTTTCTATTGGAAACGGTTAGTTTTATTCAAATTATTTACTTCAAAGTCTTGTAATTATTAATGGTGGTGATATTTTTTATGTGCACCTTTATGCATGCGTTAGCCGATGCATTTGACACATTTATTATCATCTTTTGTTTGGTTGATTTCTAGTTTTAGTTAGGTTTACACTACAAAGGGTTCAGACGGCCATTATTGGTTTTCTTGTCTAAATCCTGAGTTTTGTAGTCTTCATTAAAGCTAATGGACTCTTTGTATTAACGGGCACCTAGATCTTCCTTTGTGATCTCATTAGTAGGTTGATCGTGGGAACTTTTTCATCATCTTTTTGTAGAGGGCCATCCGCGAGGGTGGTAGAAGATATTTGAAGTTCATTCGCAAGGATGGTAGAAGATATCGAAGGTCATTCGCAAGAATGGTAGTAGATTGAAGGCAAGGAAATCTAAAGCGTGGTAGTAGATGGAATTGAGCTTGAGAAAGACGGATTTAAAGTTAAGGAAGGTTAATAAAGAAATGGAGGAATTTTTTTCCGTGAGTTGCACGGAGTTGTGGAAATGGTCCGAGAAGTATCAGCCCTTGAGGGTGGTACCATTGGATTCATCTTCTCAGGAAATATAAAATCCATCATAAGAACTTTGAAATCGGATCAGCGGTTCATCTAAAGTGGAGCAAACAAGTCAGCTGGCCTAACAAGACAAGACCGCACATACCAACCAAGGTCGGCACTAGGCTCACCTAGGGTTCTCATTACAACCTGTGCTAAGGGTGCTCAGCACGGACCGTGCCAAGTAACACAGCCCATGTCAGGCCTCAGTATAGACCGTGCCAAACTCAGCTTCCCTTGTCCCATGTCTTCGATCCACTCCAAAATTCAGGTAAGTATGGGCGCAAATCATTTCATTTCACATGTTCCATGTCGTTTCAAGTCACTAATGTAAAGACCAGCCCACAGGGTGTGAAGAACAACACGGCACATGTCATGTTACTAAGAAAATTGAGGTTCCAACTGACGGCTTGAGTTAAACGAAATGGTATGCACGATTCAGAAGTTTAAAATGGATCAACAACCGATGTCTCGCGCCAAGAAACATGGCCCGTGTCTGCACGAGGCTAATCAGTTAGCACAACTTGCAGCCAGACACATGCCCTGTGTCAGCACGAGGTTGACCGACTAGCATGTCCCATACCATTTTGCACAACCCATGCCGTTTGCGACTGCAAGGGTATGTTGGCTTATTTTCAAGGCCTAATTCCCTACTTCTATATATAGGATCCTTTAGTCTTCTAGAGTGAACTAAGTGGGCATAATGTAGATTTTATTTCTCTCTCTAGGTAGAAGGAAGAGGAGAGTTCTCTCTCTCTCCTACTTCTTCTCTTTTGCTTCTCTTTTCTTCTTTTTTCTTTCTCTTATTTTCCTATATCCATGGCATTTAATTTTAAAAATTCTATGGATCTATTTCTTAGGGAGTAGTTAATTGACTTGGGGATTATATTTTCATTCATGTATTAATGTCTATTTTGTGAGATTTCTTAGATCAACCTATTTCTATTTCTATGTGTTTTGTGATATTATGTTAGATTGTTCTTAATATTCTTGTGAATTGCATGATTGTCACACTTAGTTAGCACACACCAAAGTTTACTTTCATGTTGCCGCAATATTATTATCCCTGGGGAGGGAAACCTAGATATTTTTAGGGGTAACGATGGGCCCGGATCCACGTGGGTGTGTGCACATAGGTTTCCGTTGCTAACGTTACGATCAACCATGCACTAGTAAGCTGACGAGTTGGTCTGCGAGTAGAGATAGCTTAAGTAGCAAACTAGGGTTAGCTTTGTGTCAGATCTACAAGGCAGGTAGGGTCGTCATTGAACTCCCTTAATTATGGAGGTGGTGCAGATTGAAGATTACGTGCACACCCTACGTGACATGTATGGGGAAGTGTTGACCATCGACCACACCACGTATCATAAACACTAGAATAGGCTGATAGTTGTATGTGATGAAATCAATGATCGAACTGACATTAATCATGTTAAGAAAATATTCCCCGAGTGCTAGTTTATATAGTTTATTTTTGTGACCAATTGAATGAATTGTAGTTGTCAGTTGAAACCCCCCCCCCCCCAATGCTTTTTGTATCAACACTGATTATTCCTAACCCGTGGTCGGATTGATGACCCGATCATGGTTGTGCATAGTTTATTATTAGATTCTTAACATATCTGTGGATGATCCCAGTACTTGCCACTATCTACCAATCTTGGTAGTATAGTAGTAGGAATGGGAAAAATAATACAAATCCCTATCTTTGATCCCTTCCTCTCAGCTTAGTAGATCTCTCGTTAAAAGGTTCATTATTAGCGACGCCGGGAGGTGGCGGGTTAAATTTAATGATATATATATGTTCAATTAGGGTTTTCGATATGGTATTTGTTTATTGTTGAATGAATGGTTATGTGTTGCATTATAATGGACTCAATTGTAGGATAATAGATCGAGATGAACTCATCTGTAATGATCATAGAAAATTGCTCGAGTACATGCCATTGGTAGAACCATTTATTTCTTTAGCATTTGAAGATGCTTCTAAAAGAGATGGGGTATAAGAACAATGCCTTTGTAACGATTATAGAAATGATGCCTATCGAGGAGGAAGAAGATGCGGGAACATCTTGTAAGTAGGGGTTTTAAATGGTGGAAGATATTGCAAAGGAGTTCAAAGGTATACCCGAGTCGTTATAGGCACTGATTGATGACAAAGGGACGCCTCTGTACAACGGTTCCGAACACTCAATTTTGAGTGTGTTCTTACAGATAATGAATTGAAGGTTAAATTTGGATGGACTAATAATTCGATGATCGAGACTCTCAAAGTTGTTTAGGGATTTGCTTCCCAGAGGTAATGTATTGCCCGATAGGTTGTATTCCGCAAACAAAATATATGCCCAATTGGATTGGAACTTCAAAAAATTCATGCATGCCTAAATGATTATATATTTTATAGGAGGGAAGTAAACAAAGATCGAGAAACTTGTCGAGTTTGGGGCGAGTCTCGACACATGTTTAAGAGTGGTTGATTGTCGTGGGTGCAAAAGTTGTATCTAAATAAGAGTAAAAGACACTGGTAAAAGTGTTATGGTATCTCCCTATCATTCCCTGTTTGAAGAAGTTGTATGTGTGTAGCGAAGATGAAAATTTGTTGCATTGGCACACAGATAAGGTCCAGCTAGCATATGATGTGATTCGACATACTTCAGAAGGTGATAAATGGAAGAAATTTATGACCTATACTTTTAGTTTGGCAAATGAATCCCGGCATTTGAGGTTAGGATTTTATACGGACAGTATGAATTCATTTGGTAATATGAGCAGCACTCATAGTAGTCGGCCTTTTATATTGGTCATTTACAAATTTCCATCTTGGTTGACCATGAAGCGCAAGTATATTTTGCTGTCTTTGATGATATCAGGTCCGAAGTAGCTGGGTAATAATATTAATGTGTATCTTGCTCCTCTCGTGGAGGATTTGGTTTTTTAAAGGATGGTGTTCAAACATATGATAGTTTGGTTGAAGATTTCTTCACTTTGAAAGCCATGTTATTTTTCACCAACAATAACTTCCCTACATGTGGAAATTTGTCTGGGTATTCTATGAAAGGCCACTTAACTTGTCATGTGTGTGAAAAGGATACCGATTTTTGTCAACTGAAACACGGTTGTAAAACAATTTATTAGGGACACATGATTTTTTCCCCGGAGGGGCACCCATGGCATTCAACGAAGAAATGGCTTAATGAAAAAGTGGAGGCTAGAGGACCACTTGTGCCACTAAATGATCCATAGATTTTTGATAATGTGAAGAACTTTTCCAATGTTTTCCAGAAGAACAAAAGAAAATAAGCAGTTGATGGTAGTTGGAAGAAATACTTTTTTTTCCAATCTCCCTTATTGGAAGGATTTTGATGTTAGATATTGTTTGGATGTCATGCACATTTAAAATAATGTTTGTGATTCCTTGATTGGTAAGTTGTTAAATACCCCTAGGAAAACAAAGGACAGGTTGAAAGCTAGGCTTGATTGGGTTAACATGGGAATTCGGAAGAATCTGGGACCTGTTACTTCTGGGGAAGACTATTATTTTCCCCCTGCATTCTATTCTATGTCGCAGTCAGAGAAGATTTTTTTGATACATTGGGTAGTGTGAAGGTTCCTTGTGCATACTCGTCTAGCATTAGCACTCGTGTGTCAGTGTAAGAGTTGAAGTTTGATGGGTTATAGTACCATGATTTTCATAACCTTATGCAGGAATTGAAGTCCCAACAGCTTTTGTGAAGAGATTCATTCCAACTGGTAAGCACGACATCCTATGTGATGCGACCAAAAAACTCGACAACCTGGAGTGTGCTAGGGGAGTAGGATCATTCATGACTGATTGAGAGGCGTTCAACATTGTTAGGTCCTACGATGGTGATGAACCCTCTGGAGTCCACATCCTACAGAAAAAATACTTTTTCAAGACAAACAAATTGAGTAGCAATGCATCCTCATTCGTAGGTTGATCCAACACACCGGGCTTGTTCTTCCAGAAAACTTAGATTATTTGACGCCTGATTGGACCCCTCCATCTTGGGCCCGAGAGATATTAAGGTGAATCGAGAGACTATTGTTAAAACTTCGAGAATTGAGCGAAAAATGTTCAAACCGGACAATCTAGATAATGTGTTACAACCAAGTGAAAAAAAGGTATACACACACACACACACACATATATATATATATATATATATTTCTTCAAAATTTTGCTAACAATTGAAGAAAATTTTAAATTAACATATAGTATTGTGGGAATATAGAAATCACTCTCATGTGAGATATATATTGGCCAAGGCATGATGGTAAACCACTCAATGTAGAAAATGGAGTTCTGTATGAGTTGATGAGACACATCACTCTGCACCTATTATTGAGGGTATTTCTAGGGTTTCATTGGAGGATCCCTTGGTGTTGAGTGTCCCTTTGCCAATCACAAACGGAGAATACAAGAAGGTTGGTCTTGCACTGGGAATGTTTCTACTTTGGCCTCGTCGACCTGTATATGCCTGTCCTGTAACAGATTGACACTTGAAGGAAAAACGGCATGCATCACCTAAGCCAGTGAAAACAACACCAAGACTCGTCAAACCAACAACTAAATCAGTCCCCACAACACCCATGAAGGTTAGACCTCCATTTGAAAGAGCACAAGTTCTTTGAGGCTCACCATACTTCGTAAGGGTCTTGTATAATTGGCTTCAACTACATGATCGAAACTCAACATACTTATTCTTGGGTAATGAATGTGTATCTGGATGCAAAAGGGAGATCATTGAGTTTTGGAGTGATTTTGAAGATCTATAAAGATGTGAGGAAGTCAATCAAGTGGTCATGTCCATCTACACCTTGTGAGTTATTTCTATAATTTTTAGTTAAATTCACTATTTTAGTTACTTCAAAGCTACATAAATAAAATGACATTTTGTAGGTACATGTTGTTTACCCATAATTAAAAGAAGGGATGGATTGGATACATGTGACCGGTTTCGATTCAAGAAATTGATTGTAGGAAACAAGAGAGGATCAACTACATTCTTAAGAGCTTAGGGCGAAAGGATAAGAATTTTTTCATTGTGCAATACATCGAAATGTTATACTAAATTTGTTCAATTTACTTACCGGCTACAAACCAAACATTTTGTATATAGTTTAAATTTTCTTATTCAGGGACCATTGGAAAATGATTTTGATTGTCCTCGCCCATAACCACGTGTATTGTATGGATCCCCTGCACTTCCAACTGTCGGATGCATTTGTCGAGATTTTGGAATTGGCGATGAAGGGCAATAGTGACCAAAATAAAATTAATTTAGAGGTGGTCGAAATCAAGGTGGACTATGAACATTATTTTTTTTCAATTTGAAATACTTAATTGATATAAGAATTTAATTGAGGATTTTATGGTTATTTAAATTAGTACAAGAAATAGGCGCAGACTTGGGAGTACATCTATTACGTCAAGTTACATGGCTGAGTGCATTCAACAAGTCAAAGATGACTTACTTCAAATTGACAAGGTACGTGTGCTTTTGTTTTTAGCAACCAATCTAACTAAGCTTTCATTTATTTTCTACTAAGTAGTTATTGACAGAAATTCATAAAGGAATCGAAGCCCTACTCCCAAGATGATATCAACATTGCGAGGAATTATTCAGTTAGGCATCTAATACTCAATCAGTCAGCAACTCTAGGGAATCCGGATATTGCTAAAGTAACACAATTAGATAAATAGTGAAGCTTAGAACTATTGGAATAGATTCATGTTTCCCATTCCTATCGATAGATTATTGATTGGTTAGTGTTATCCATAGATTTTTGTCAACATGTAAGATACTATCATCTATTGTGTTATATTTGTTGTTGTGGATTGAGATCTTTTTTTGAGCTTGAGACATAAAAATTGAAATATGTACTGACCAAAAGAACATATAATGTTTCCAAATTCGAAAACCTTCCATATGATTTACCATAGGCACGATTAGTACTTCCCGAGTTCGGAAATATAAGATGAGAAATCATTTCCAAGTTTTTAAACAATTCATATTTATGCCAAAATGGAGCAATCGTTGAACAGAATCGGAACGGAAAGAGGACACGAGCTCGGAAACTATAAAGGAATTTCTGATGAGCAAATGGTAAAATTTCCAAGTTTGGAATTACATGACTTTCCGAGTACGGAAACTACAATATCCATGGTCCGAGAATGCTGGACATTTCCGAACTCGAAAACAACTAAAGGTGGTTTTAGTGTCTTTTTAAAGCTGTTTTAACCGCTTTTGTTGGCGGTTTTAAAGGTGGTTCTTTGAACTACCTTCTTTTGATGGACAATGGAAGGTAGGGCTAGAGAAGACACAATGAAAGTGTCTTTAATAGTCCGATAGAACCGCCTTTAATGCCCCTGGTGATACTCTGCTCATGTAATCATAAGTGAAACATTTGAGTAATTTACCCAAATACCTTATAACCAACTTTCACCCGGATTTTAATTGTTTTAACTCGCGAATTTTTCATCTTTTTATGGTAAAATTGCTCTTCAGTCCTTGATTTTTCCATAGATTATGAAAAAAATCATTTTTTAAAAGACAATAAAAAATTTATTTGCACTCAATTTCCTTCTTATTTTCTCAAACTTTATCTCAATAATATTTGTAACACATCCCACTGTAATACTTACAATAAGTCTTCTGATGTTCTAGAAGGATGAGAATATGCTAAAATTAGTCACAGAACACATCATAAACTGATGAAAAATGGACTCCGAGGACAACAATTTCATCCTTCATCGATTATACAAATCAATCCTCGTTGATTTCATCGTTTACATTAGAATAATTAATCGGGTAAGAGACCGTTTATTAAATAAATTAAGGATAAACAAGCCGCCAAGCACATCAATATTGACTGAAGCATCAGTCGATCATTATCCTGAAATTAATATCCATTTCACATTATAAAAAAATATTTCTTTGGAAAAACGATATTTTCCTAAGTGATGGAAATACCAAAGTTTAAAGTGTAAATTAAAATAAATAAAGATAAATTTTTCAGATTGTATGAATCAGGTTATATACTTTATAACTACTACACAATGTACAATTAATTTTTAATATTGTAACTAAAACTTTTTATATTTATTATTCTAATTAAATCTCATCTTTCCATAAGTATATGGAAAAACGATCTTTCCCAAAATTTTGCCTTACAAAAAAATGAATTCTATGTTTCTAGATTTTTTTTAATTTTTTTATAGTTCTCCTTCGGCTTCGGGTAATGCAGTTGTACAAAATCTATAAATAAGGTCTTCACTGAATGATATTGCACCACAATCTTTTGCCTTAACCTTTTTCTTCCTTTACTTAGTAACAAATCAAACCACAATGGTGGCTATCACATTTGAGTACGAGACGACCGTATCAGTCCCTCCGACCCGGCTGTTTAAGGCTCTAACCATGGAAGGAAAAGTGCTTCCCAAGGTGTTGCCAAAGGGGGTTAAGAGTTTTGATATTCTTGAAGGAGATGGAGGAGTTGGAACGGTGATGTTGGTCACTTTTGGAGAAGGTTGGTTTTTTAAATATACATGACGATCTTTATGATATTCCCCGTGTCTCAACATAACCTGTAATAATACTAATCATTTAGTCAAAATTGGTAAATTTAAATTATAAAATTTGATCAATATATAAATACTGATATTATTATGCGACAAATTGTTAGATTCATCTTAAAATGCATTTCGAGGATATTAATTTTTATTATTTTTATTTTACATAACTAAAGATATTACCAAAAATATATTTTTTTAAATCAACTGTCAAAATTCATGGTAGGAAACTTAATTATGGTGGGATTAATGGTTCAGGGGGCCGGATTAAAAGCAGTAAAGACAGGGTTGATGGAATTGACAAGGAGAATCTGGTTTACAGCTATACCACAATCGGAGTTGAAGGTGGCCCACCGGAACTGAAGGAGGTGCTGACGTCAGTTTCAAACGTCATTAAAATCCTACCGTCGGGTGATGGAGGATCACTCTGCAAAACAACCAGCACATACCACACCAAGGGTGACGCTACCGTCACGGAAGAGCAAGTGAGGGGACAAGACAGAGTCAACTTCATGTTCAAGAACATCGAAGAATACTTGATTACCGACCCAGATATCTACAACTAAGATCAATATGCGACTTCCATAAATAAGCGTAATAATCCAATAAGGAAAAATGAACACAAAAGCAAAAGAAAAAAGAATGGCTTTCTGCTTCTAGTAATGTATTGTGTTTGTGTGACAGTACTGCTAAGTTGGTCTGTGGAAATGGTGTTTTCTTGTATGGTGTAACAAGAGAGGGTGCGTGTGTGGGATCTTTGATTTGGTTTGTAATATCTACTTTTGGTAATCTTTTTGGAAATGTGTGGTTTGTATTCGAAAATGTGTGACATGGCTCGTGTAAGAAGATTCAAGACTCGTTTAACTAAAGTAATTAATCCATGGATTGTATTGAAAGAAGTCGTTGCCACATGTCACTCACAAAAAAATTCACGTCAACTTCAAAAAATTAATTTAAAATATAATATTTTTTAAAAGTTAATCTCCAATATATAAGGACAAAGTCTTGTGCTAGATCGCCTCATAGCGAGATCGGGGATTAATGTGTAGTATTATGAAATTTAATTAGAGATACGGATCCCAATATAATTTAAGAAAATTTGACAGAGGATCTGGGTGCAAATACGATTTTTTGGGGCTATTGGGCATAAATAAATGTGGAATTCGCAGATCAATTTTTTCTTCATTTCCGCACAATGCGCGAGTTTTTACTTCCAGACTTCATGTTCATTTTCAGTACTTGATAATTCAACCAAATCTTGTGATGTTTTTACATAAGCAATTTTTTTGCTAAAATCACGTGTTTTAAAGTTAAATTTAGATATTTATTGTGAATCTTGTGTTTGCGTTTTAATTTTTTGACACTTTATACATTTTGACATCCATTAGTGATATTTTACTTTCCTAAATTTTAATTATAATGTATACTTTCATTTCGATTGATGTGTTGGTTTTTCAGCGAGTCCTTTTAAAAATTGATATTCATTATTTTTTTGTAATATTTTTATTTTTATTTAGTGAATCATTGTTGTTTCAATAGCGTGAAATAGTTTTTCTTAATTTAGTACCAATGTTTTTTAAAATTAGTGTCACATTATGTTGCACGCTTTGATATTTAAAAATTTATTGTGCTTCAATTTGATATTTCAATATTATTATTTGATTTTTATTTGATGCTTAAACATTATTATTTAATGTTTATTTTATTGTTTTGTTTGACGTTTAACTCTTTTTTTAAAAAAAATTAAACCGTCGTAGGGGTTTTCAGGGTGTCCATCCCTTTTCATTAAGTTCATATGTTGCCCAAAAATGGCTTACATTGCCCGAAAGCTTACACCGAGTTACCCAAAGGCTTACATTTGTTACTCGAAGGCTTACATTAGTTTCCCCAAAAGGGTATCATAAAGGTGCTAACAATAGAATTACAAAATTGTAACCTTCATGTAAAAACAAATAGAAGTGAAAAAGGGGTACATCTTAAGATAAATGGTCAAAATACTGTGTACACTTTGGACTAGTTCGGCTCGAACCACTAGAAACTGACCACGGTATTCAAATACCAATCACCTTCTCCCAATTTTTCAAAACATTATACTACTCAATTTAAAGTAACCAAAACAAACTGAACAGTTTCAAAAGTTATAAAATTTGGCTCAACTCCATAAAATTAAAGTCATTTGTAGAATGTAGGAATGACCCCGGTCATTTTGGTCCCCAAAAATCTTTTGCAAATGTAAGGGAATTCAGGAGAAAGTACGAAAGTCTTTAACAAAACACAAGATGATCAATCAGATTATTCAAATTGCTCGGTTTACAAATATGGTCTGTAAACTATAATTGGCATCGCCAACGGTAATTTGTTATAACTAACTTGACTCGGATTTCTCCTGTGCCAACATATAGATTAGACCAGTTCAGAACCAGCAAGGTCTAAGCAATCAAAAGGAGCTGTCAGAAAAATCTAGGGTTGGCAGAGAACAAAGGCGACTAGATATTTTAGCAAAAAAACACCTAGTTTGATCCACTACCCCAATAAAGTTGAAAAAAGAAAACTAATAAAATATTGAAATAATTAAAAGCCACGCAGCTGTAAAGTGAAACTAAAAAGTAGATAAATAATTAAATATCGTAAGATGCGGTTGTTGGCAGACCCAATTTGGATCATACAAACTGAACTTAACCATTCTCGACTCATTGTTGAGTTGAGTTAACCGGGAAACCTAGTTGACCCGAGTTGGCCACAACTGAATCTTAGTTTGCCAGCTTAAATCCAAGTAGACTCGGGAAAAAAGTAGATCTGATCAAGCAGGTCTCAGATGTGAAGTCGAGGATGATTGATGGTCCCGCCTCTGGTCTAGGGTGGCCGGAAGCCCGTCGCCACTGGAG
>JAULKM010043878.1:0-13040 GCA_032355605.1 Rubia tinctorum
AAAGGTAAGTACAAAAGATAAGTGTTGAACTAGCTTACTCCCCCGAATAGTCCGCCAAAAGCAATCCAAGAGTTGTTCCAAAAAAAACACCAAGGATTATCCACGAGATCCTCAACTAGATTGTAACCAAGGATAACTTGAGATTCTCAACATAGCTACAACAAAGGAAAATGATGAAGGATCCTCAACTTAGTTTCCGTTTTCTCTAAATTTCTCTCATTTTGCCTGGGAGCCCTTTCAAGTTTTCATCCTAGCATTCACACATGTTGAGCTCACCATCTCACCTTTTCCACACGGCCTCTTAATTTTTCCTAGGTTTTCCAACCTAGCCGAGCCTAGCCTCTCATTTTTACCTAGGCCTTCCGACCTATCCGTGCTTTCCTTCCCATTTTTGCCTAAGTTGCCTTTAAAGATTTCCAACTTAGTCGGGTACATTTATTTTCTTGATTTCTTCAAATTATTCAATTTTTTTGTGTAGCACAAAATGCCCCAAAGTTAGACTTGATACTACAAAAAGATAGTGAAAAAGAAAAAAATTACACCACCAAAGTGTTAATCCCAAAACATTCCCCAACAAAGTGATAACAACCTAAAGATCACACCACCAAAGATTTTACCAACTTCCTAAAACCAAAGAAAACAAAAATTAAAGCAACACGAAAAACACAAAGGAATTCCAAGATGAAAACTTCTAAGTGTTTAACTCATCCCTCCACCCCCCACACACACTTGATCCTTGCATTGTCCCCAATGCAACGAATCACTAAAAACCATGAGTGGGAAAGAGAAAAGTAGTGAGCTCAGTCATGTGACCCCGAAGGGTCCCTCCTTAAGAGTCTGGAGTCTCGTGCCTCATTCTAAGAATCCTCAACTTGGTTTCCGTTTTCTCTCAATTTCTTTCATTTTTCCTAGAAGCCCTTTCGGGTTTTCATCCTAGCATTCACACATGTTGAGCTCCCCATCTAACCTTTTTCCAAATAGCCTCTCAATCTTTCCTAGGTTTTCCAGTGTATCCGGGCCTAGCCTTCCATTTTTACCAAGGCCTTTCGACTTATCCGGGCTTTCCTTTCCATTTTTGTCTAAGTTGCTCTTTTGGGTTTTCAACTTAGTCAGTTATATTTATTTCCTAATTTATTCAAAATTTTCAATTTTCATTTTGTGTAGCAGAAAATTCCCCAAAGTTGGGATTCATACTACAGAAAGATAGTGAAAAAATTAATTAAACCATCAAAGTGTTTATCCCAAAACATTTCCCAACAAAGCGATATCAACCTAAAGATCAACAAAGTGATATCAACCTAAAGAGCACACCACCAAATTTTTTACCAACTTCCCAAAACCAAAGAAAACAACAATTAAAGTAACACAAAAAACACAAAGGAATTCCAAGATGAAAACTCGTAAGTGTTTCTCTACTCCCTCCCCTACAATTGAACCTTGCATTGTCCCAAATGCAATGAATCACTAAAAACCATGAGTGGGAAAGAAAGAAGTAGTGAAACTCAGTCATGTGACCCTGAAGGGTCCCTCCTCAAGTGTCAAGTCTTGAGTCTCGTGCCTCCTTTTAAGGATCCTCAACTTTGTTTCATTTTCACTCAATTTCTTTCATTTTGCATAGGAGTCCTTCCGGGTTTTCATCCTAGCTTTAACACATGTTTAGCTCACCATCTCACCTTTTTCAACATGGCCTCTCAATTTTGCATAGGTTTTCCAACCTAGTCAGGCCTAGCCTCTAATTATTACCTAGGCCTTTCGACCTATCCGAGGGTTCCTTCCCAATTTTGCATGAGTTGCCTTTTTGGGTTTCCAACTTAGCCGGGTATATTTATTTCTTAATTTCTTCAAAATTTTCAATTTGCTTTTTGTGTAGCACAAAATGCACCGAATTTGGGTTTCATACTACAAAAAGATAGTGAAAAATAAAAAATTACACCACCAAAGTGTTCATCCCAAAACATTCCCCAACAAAGTGATATCAACCTAAAGATCAACAAAGTGATATCAACCTAAAGATCACACCACCAAAGATTTTACCAACTTCCAAAAACCAAAGAAGACAACAATTAAAGCAACACAGAAAATACAAAGGAATTAAAAGATGAAAACTCATAAGTGTTTCACTACTTCCTTTCCCACACTTGAACCTTGCATTGTCCCCAATCCAATGCATCACTAAAAACCATGAGTGGGAAAGAGAAAATTTGTGAAGCTCAGTCATGTGACTCTGAAGGGTCTTTCTTCAAGTTGCACGTCTCGAGTCTCGTGCCTCCTTCTAAGGATCCTCATCTTAGTTTCTTATTTATATCAATTTCTCTCATTTTGCCTAGAAGTCCTTTCAGGTTTTCATCCTAGCATTCACACAAGTTGAGCTCACCATCTCACCTTTTTCCACGCGGCCTCTCAATTTTGCCTAAGTTTTCCAACCTAGTCGGGCCTAACCTCTAATTTTTACATAGGACTTTGACCTATTCGAGCTTTCTTTCCCCCTTTTGCCTAAGTTGCCCTTTTGGATTTCCAACTTAGCCGGGTATATGTATTTCTTAATTTCTTCAAATTATTCAAAAAAATTTAGAACAAAGTGCCCCAAAGTCGGACTTCATACTACAAAAAGAAAGTGAAAAAGAAAAAATTACACCACCAAAGTGTTCATCCCGAAACATTCCACAACAAAGTGATAACAACCTAAAGATCACACCACCAAATCAACTTCCCAAAACCAAATAAAATAACAATCAAAGCAACCGAAAAACACAAAGGAATTCCAAGATGAAAACTCCTAAGTGTTTAACTCTCCCCTCCCTCAAATTTGAACTTTGCATTGTCCCCAATGCAATGAATCACTAAAAACCATGAGTGGGAAAGAGTAAAGTAGTGAAGCTCAGTTATGTGACCACAAAGGGTCCCTCCTCAAGTGCCAAGTGTTGTGTCTCGTGCCTCCTTCTAAGTATCCTCAACTTAGCTTCCATTTTATCTCAATTTCTCTCATTTTTCCTAGGAGTCCTTTCGGGTTTTAATTTTAGCATTCACATATGTTGAGATCACCATCTGACATTTTTCCACATGGCCTCTCAATTTTGCCTAGGTTTTCCTACTTAGCCGGGCCTCACCTCTCATTTTTACCTAGGCCTTTCGACCTATCTGGGCTTTCCTTCCCATTTTTGCCTAAGTTGCCCTTTCGGGTTTCGAACTTAGCCGGGTATTTCTTTCTTAATTTCTTCAAAATTTTCAAAATTTATTTTTGTGTAGCAAAAAAAGCCCTATAGTTGGGCTTCATACTACAAAAGGATAGTGAAAAAATTACACCACAAAAGTGTTCATCCCAAAACATTCCCCAACAAAGTGATAAGAACCTAAAGATCACACCATCAAAGATTTTACCAGCTTTCCAAAACCAAAGAAAACAACAATTAAAGAAACCCGAAAAACACCAAGGAATTTCAAGATGAAACACCAAATTGTTTCACTATTCCCTCCCCCACACTTGAACCTTGAATTGTCCCCAATGCAATGAATCACTAAAAACCATGAGTGGGAAAGAGAAAAGTAGTGAAGCTCACTCATGTGACCCCGAAGGGTCCCTCCTCAAGTGCCGAGTCTCGTGCCTCAATCTTCTCTCCTCTTGACACATTTATTACTTCTCGATAGGAATGACATCTCTGAAACCTTCAAGCTTCGAGATGTGGAATCTCTCGATCAATTTTTCAGTGACTTCTTCTTAGACATTCGATCTCTCATCTATAATGGCAAACTCCTCTTTCATCTCCTGCTCAATAGCCTCCAACCTAGACTCCCAAGTATGCATGTTACCCTCCATGGAACTTATCTTACTCCCAAAATCTTCCAACTGTAAGCTCATTCCGCCCATTGCGTGGCCAATATCCTGCATAAGTCAGGTAGAGCTCGCAAGCCGTTCCTCGAATATGTAGAATTGATGGAGGATATCTGCGGATATCTGAGTATGGCTAACCGGTGCCCTAAGTGGGGTCTCACTGTCGTCCTTCTCGACGTCTATATTCGGAATCAATAGGATTATATAGAAATCCTTCTCAGACCTCGAATCAGGGGCTATGAAAAGGTCATCTCACACCGTATCCTGGTCGATAGTTTTATGCTCTAGATGAGGGATAATCATGGTTGCAAACTGAGGAGCCACCATATAGCCATACGAAGTGATCCTCTGAAGTCATAGTGGCCACCATACTTGCTCTCGCCAGCCTGTCTATCGTGTGCTGGGTCCCCAAACGATCCAAATTCACCATCTCAAATGAAGAGGGAACTGGATGGCCCAAGTGTTGGGCTAGAAGTCCAACCATGCCTCCCATAGGAATCTTGCCACCTTTCTTGTTTCTTATTGCAAGGCATTCATCCACGAAAGCCGCAACCATGTTGGGGTAAAACTTCCTCTCCGGAGTCATCGCCCAAAGGACTTCGATATCCGACCTGGGACACTGTAAGATCTCCCCATGATAAAACACTCCCATAACACAATGTCGGGTGGATAATTCTCGTGCTCTTACAAAGATTCTTCCTCTCCGTGCCTGAAAGGATTCTCCAAAAATTGCTCAATGAGAATGGAAGGCCTTGTCGGTGAGTTCTTGGAATCTCCTTCCCGTACTTCCACCCAAACACTTGGGAAATGTCCCAATGCGACATAGTGTACCTAGTGTCATCCAAGTGAAAACGAATGAGTCTCCTCCCCTCACTGTCCTTCATTTGATCCAAAGTTTCCAAGAATTCCAAAGTCCATCGAATATAGGTCTTCGAGTGCTTGTCCAAGAAACCCTCTAGGCCTATCCTACTAAGCAAATACGTGACGGGCTTGAGTAGGCCTAGATCTCCCAAAGTCTCCTTTCAAGCTAACTTTGTTTCCAAGATGGTACACTTCGGCATCTTAGATACTTCCACCACTGGGCCACACTCCCAGAAATGTTGGTCAAACCCATGAATTCATCAATGAAAACTGTGGAGTTAGGAGGAAGGGAAGTTTTCGGCTCTCATCTCCCAACCTTGGCCAGTTTCTTCCCCTTGTCACCCAGGGAAGTTGTTCCTTTTTTCGATATTTTCCTTTTTCATTCATCCTATTCCCAACAAGAAAAAGTGGTAATGCAAAATGACCAAAGGCATGCATTAAGATTCATTCAAAAAGAACATTCCTTTCTAAATAACCACAACATTTCAAATCATGTTATCTTAACATAAAGGTTATTCAATCAAGAACCATTCTTTCTAGAAAATCAACCCATGAACAATCATAGCATCCCATCAAGAATATCATACAATCAAGAATCATCCCTCCTAAATCATCATAATCAATGAAAATCACATCATCAAAGCACAAGGACAATACACTCACCCCCACACTTAGTTTAGCACAAGATTATCTAAGAACCCAAAAATTTATCAAAAACACTTCAACATATTTTCAAGTACAAATCTCCTCATCACATCACCATCATGCTAAATAAAGAATGTAAACATAGAATTCAAAGGATTACCCAGAATTTGAAGCTAAGAGAGGAAGAATCCACACAAGAATAAGCAAAAATGCTAATTATTTAGAAAGGTGGCTCAAATTTTTGAGATATACCAAGGAGGAGTGAGAATGAGTGTGTTTGAGAAATTTTAATGAGCTAGTTGAATCCCATGGGTAAGGTAATGTACTATTGATCTTATTTTCAGCAAAGAATGTGATTCAAAAAGGGGTACAAATGAGATTAAAATGGCATTTTTGAAATTAGAGATTGAGAGGAACAAAAGTACCATTTTATTTATGCATAAGGGAGGTGTTGATGTACTATTTGCACCAAGACTTGAGGGAAATAAAGGTTTTTTCTGAATTAATGAGCCAAAAATTTCATGTGTTAGCTTAAAATTCACAATTTTGAACATCTGAATTTTTTGGCCAAATATCACAGCACGTGAAGCTTGACAAAAGGCACCCCTCATGCCAGCCACCCAGCACGGCCCATGCCAAAGCTCAGCACGAGTCGTCCCAAGTGGAATGGGTCATGCCAGAGCTCAAAACGAGGCACCTTCGTGCTGAATGGGTGTGACACGAGGTCACCTCTATGAAGAGTGTCCTTTTCTCTTTTTCCTTCTTTTTCTCAAAGAACTTTGTCACCTAACAAACCCTTTATCCTTTCATTAAAAAAGAATGAGACTTGAACTTAAATTCATCGATCAATAAGAGTTTCATCCCAAAAACCTTTGTCACACTAAAACATGCAAAATATATCTACTAAAAACATGTCAAGAAAAAAGAAAGAAAGACCACGTATCTTTATTTTCATTATCACGACTTATTCCTTTTTCATGCATTTCAATTGAAAGCACCTACCGTTGGGTCTCCAAAATCGTCATAGGCAACTCACCCATGATGACATCCTTGTGAATAGGTCTCCACAAAGAGTCATCCTTACCTTTAAGCGCTTTGTTTGCCAAGAAGAGTGACTATCCATTCATAGCCAATACCGAATCCTCAGCCATTTACTTGGGTTTAGGAGGTGGTCATGGGTGTTTTACGTCCTTGCAACTTTCCACAAACCGTTGCATGTTAGTGAGCATAGAGAAACAATCCAAGATAGAAAAATATCACTAACAGCATGCAAGGCGGTAGTCTCATAGATATGATCATCACAATTAAAGTGCAAGGTAGGACCCCTTTTTTCACTCCCATAGTCATCAAAAATCTCATTAACTATGCTATCTTATCATCAAAAGTCTCATCAAGATAATCATTATTATCTATCATGCAAGAGTCATCGTATTGAACATTTTCTTCACACAAAGTTATGCCTTTACACACAAGAGATGAATTAGGTGAATCATGCTTAGACTTGTAAATATCAAAACCCACCCTATCTATGTCATCCTCTAAGGTTAGTGTTCCCAAATGAACATCAATCTTAGTCCTTGATGTTTTAAGAAAATGTCTCCCCAATAAAATTGATGGTGCACCACCATCGTGCGCAACATCAAGGACATAGAAGTTCACTGGAAACACCAAATTTCCCACTCGGACCATCACATCCTTCACTAGTCCATGAGGACTAGCTAGGGAGTGATCGGCCATTTGGATGATTACCCTAGTTTCTTTAAGTTCACTTATCTCTAGGTTCTCATAAATGCACAAAGGTATGACATTAATAGAAGCTCCAAGATCAATCATAGCATTTTTCACCAATTTTTCACCTAAAGAAATAGGAATTGAAAACATGCCAGGGTCATCACATTTTGTAGGCAATTTCCTATGGTTAAGAGCGGCGACTCCCCCTATTTTAACTTTTCCTTATTTTCCTAAGGGGTTTATTCCTCTTTCTAGTAGTGCATGTGACTTTCAAAATTTTAGCATACGAGGGAACATGCTCAATCAAGTCTAAGATCATAACACTAACCTCAACCTTCTCAAAGATTTTTCAGATATGCTCATCATTAGTTGCCACCTTTGGCCTTCCCCTAAGTGAATTAGGGAAGGGCGGCAGGAGATTAACCCTCGCTTTGGGTGTTGGAAGCTCCTTGACGGGTCCCTTCATGACCAATTCTTGATTCTCTAAGTTGGTTTTGTTGCTTTCCACGACCAATTCATCCTCTTGTAGGATTTCCTTCTCGGGCTCACACACCTCCTTCCTGCTTCTCAATGTCAAAGAGCTCACATTCCTCATATTGACCTCCAGTTGGGAAGGAAGCTTCTCGGACTCTTTGGCTTCAAGTCGTCTTACCAAGGTGGAATGTTTCCAAACTTGAATCTCAAGATTCTTGATGCTCGAGAATTCCCTAATCCTGAGATCTTCAATCTCTCGCCTTGTACGCTCCACAAAGACGCAATGCTTCTTAGCCAATTGAGTGATTGCTTCAAGGATTTCCTTTCGATCCAACTTGTAAAGTGAGGCATTGTTATTGGAAGTCCCTTCTCCCCTCGGATAAGGTTGAGGTGGACCATGTCCTCCTCGGTTGTACCCTTGCATTTGGTTCTCCTCGCGCCAATAGAAATTGGGGTGATTGTGGTACCTCGGGTTGAAGGTGTTTCCATAGGGATCTTTCCTTTCTCCTGCTTGGTTCCCACAAAAGCCTTTTTGTTGTCCTCTAACAAATTGTGGGCTATTTCCACCATTGTTGAAATCCAACGCCTTAACTTCCTCCATATCTTCCATCACTTGCGGGCAAACATCCATGTGATGATCAAGGCTGCAAATACCGCAAAATTTTGCTTGATGAACTCCCCTTTTCATGAACTCTTTCATCATGGAGGCAAGAGCTTGGAATTTGTTCTCTAACTTAGGGGATTGAGATGGTTTATCTATGAGCTTCACCCTAGACCTTGTACCAAATTTCCTTGTTTTATTTGCCATCTTCTTGAAGAGTACCATTGCCTCCCTTGGCCTCTTGTTAGCGATCAAACTGTTGCAAGCGGTATTCACCATACGCCTGTCATCATCGGACAATATTTCGAAGAAATAGTAAACCAAGTCTCCCACCTTGAATGAATAATACGGAAAACTAGCCAACAACCTCTTAAACCTTTCGCAATACTCATGGAGGGACTCATTAGCAAATTGAGAGATGTTGGAAAGTTGCTTCTTCAATCCCGCGGACTATGAAGTTGGGAAGTATTTCTCAAGAAATATGCGCTTCATATCCATCCATGAGGTGTTACAACCGGGCGGGAGATAGTATAACCAATATTTGGCCAAATCTCGAAGTGAGAAAGGAAACACCCTCAGATTGTAACCTTCCTCCAAGACACATGTTGGCTTCATGTTGGTACAAACTAGGTGGAATTCTAAAAGATGCTTGTTCGGATCTTCTCTGGCCATCCCATGGAAAGTTGGCAAGCAATGAATCATACCACTCTTGAGTTCACACATCACATCGGGTGGTAAGGGTGGGAAAATAATGCCAAGCGGTTAATTCTACAAATTTGGAGCCATCAACTCCCTCAAAGTGCATTTATTCTCCGTCATTTCTTTTTTTCTACAACTACCGAAAATGGTTCTTGTGAAACTTTCGGCCTAGATCTCCTCTTCCTTCTTTGCCTACCACCTATGTAATCTGCTGAACTATGTAAAACTCCCAAGTTTTTGGCACGGGTATGTACCATAAACCGGGAATAAAAAAAGTGGCCAACTAAAAACAACACTAGCAAAAAGGGTTAGAAGTAATTGGAAACAAGTAAGAAAGCTCAACAGCAAAAACAAATAAAAACAACACTAATTACTCAACTAACACGTTATGCATATTAACTATGAGACCGTTAAACTCACATCCCTAGCAACGGCGCCAAAATTTGAACCACCCTCTCCCGAGCATCGTTGAAAACATGAGAGGAGGCTAAAGTATTAAGGGTCAAAGATAGAGATTTATAGTGTTGTTCCCATTCCTACTACTATACTACCAAGAATTTTAGATAGTGGAAAGTACCGGGATTTTCCACGGAAATGTTAGGAATCTAATAATTAACTAAACACAACCGGGATTGGGTCGTCAATCCGACCACAAGTTAGGGATAAACAATGTTGTGAAAACAGTCATTGGTCGGGATATGTACTAATAACTATTAGCATGCAAATAATCACAAGAATTAACCATATAAACTAATACTCGGGGAATATTTGTGTAACATGATTAATGTCATTTCGATCATCGATTTCATCAAATAAAAGAACTAAACCCTATTCTAGTATTTGTGTCACGTGGTCCAGACGATGGTCAAAACCTTCCCCTATCTATCACATAGAGGTGTGCACATTAAATATTCCATGATTTTTGCCTTCGCAACTAGAAGAGTGCAATAACGGCAATGGCTCATTGTGCAGGTCTGGTTCTCCCCCGTGCAATTAAGTCTCGGGCGGAACACTATGAACGCACTACCCCTAGGCCTACAAGGGCAAATGAAGTAGGCGTCTTATCGATAGCTCTAGGATCAACAAGATAATCCAAGTTTTCTACTTAGTCTATCTCAACCCGCAACCCTTTGAACCTCAATGTCGCCTAACTAGAGCATGGTCGATCATGATGATTAACAATGGTAACCTTTCGTGCACACACCCACACAGTTCCGGACTATCATCACCCCAAACGCATCTAGGTTTCCTTCCCTGGGGGGTAGCAATAGTGCAACAACATAAAAGGAGACTTTGGTGTTTGCCAACAAAGTGTGACAATCATGCAATTCACAAGAATTATAAGAACAAGCCAACATAATAATCAAAAAACATATATAAATAGGTATATCTAGAAATATCACAAAATGAACAATATTACATGAATACAAATATGTCTCCAAGTAAGATCCCTACTCCCTAAGTATTAAACCCAAGTATTTCATTAGATTCAACATTTTTGGGCAAAATAAAAATAAAAAGGATGAAAAGAAAATAACCTAGAGAGACGGAAGAGTATTTTCTCTCTCTAGCCTTCTCTTGAGATCTAAAAATGAGTATTAACTTTAACCCTAGTAGGTATAGGTTCATATATACAGTATTAGGGAATTAGGCATTCCTATTAGCCACAACAGGCATGGGGGCAGTGCTTAGCACGGCCCGTGCAGGCCAAGAGATCCTCATGTTGGCGCAGCACGCTGGCCCTGATAGGGGCCTTAGCCTCGTGCTGGCGCGGGCCGGCAGCCTTGGCATGGGTCATACCCCCTCATGTCGGGGGGATCCATGTCAACCAGAGCGGGCCGTCGACTAGCACTTTATTTTTTATCTTGTGATGCACACCCTGTGTCGTTTGGTATGCCCCGTAGGCTGAAACCTCATTTTTCTTAGTATCTTAGTGCGGGACGTGTCATTCTTCGCACCCTATCAGCTGGTCTTGGCATTGGTGACTTGAAATGGTGCGATCCGTGTGAAATGGAATGGCTTGCTCCCATACTTAGCCAATTTTTGCTGGAACTTGACAAGGCTCATGTCGAGTGGAACGGTCCTGACATGGGCCATGTCACTTGGAACGGTCTGTGCTAGGCCTAGCTCTCGTGCTGGCTTCAGGTGGTCGGTGCTGACCATTGCTGGTTATGTCGGCTGACTTGTTTGCTCCGCTACGGGTGAACCGTTGATCTGATTTTGGAGTTTAGGTAGTCAATTTTGAAGTGCTCGAGATGACATATCCAATGGTGCCACCCTCAAGGACTGATTCTTCTCGAATTTTTCCAAAACTCCGTGCAACCTCGGACAACGATCCCTTTTCTTCCTTGTCCTTCTTAAACTTCGAATCCGCCTTTCTTGGTCCCAATTCCATCTACTACCACGCATTGGAGTCTGTGGCCTTCAATATATTACATCCTTGTGAATGGCCTTCAAATATCTACTACCACCTCGCGGATGGCCTTCTACAAAAATATGATAAAAAGTACTCACGGGCAACCTACTAATAAGATAAAAAAGGAAGATCTAGATGCCCGTGAATACAAAGTGTCCCTTAGCTTCAATTAAGTCTACAAAACTCGGGATTTATTAAAGAAAACCAATAATGGTCGTCTAAATCCTTTGTCGAGTAAACCTAACTAAAACTAGCAATCAACTAAACAAAAGATGATGTGTTAAATGCATCATCTAACGCATGCATAATGGTGAACATCACCATCTCTCTTTGAAAGTAAAAGAAGACAAATACAAAGAGAATAGAAAGTGAAAGGAAAACGAAAGTAGTACCTGCTATACGGAGGAAGCAAAAGCAGAGATCAAAACAATGAGGACGAGTAGTGAAAATATAAATGAAGAAAGAGGGAGTATTTTTAAATGATAAAGGTGGCTGAACTAAAGAGGCTTCCGAGAAGAAACGCCCAAATTATATTCTCAAAAAGAAACCAACGGTGAAATGATTAAATTTTTATCAGGAAGACGCGACGTATAAGTAAATTGCACACAGCGTGCTAGAAAGGTGCACACATGGAAGTTTTAAGGCAGATGATGTAACCGTTCGAAGCCAAACGCCACTTTTGAGAAAAGTTATCACATTAAGAAAAAACCAACTAGAGTTCCCCTCAAAAATAGAAGAAGACGAAAAGACAAGTGACCCTGATACAAGTTGCAGCCATGGTGGGCCACGACACCCCAGCCCCACTACATGTAAACTTAGCCCATTTGCTCGTGCTAGGCAGCACACGACTTTGGATTGGGGAACTTAGACTGTGTTTATTAACAACCCAACTCAAGGGGTTGTTGACGTGGACAAAATAATATAAAAAATTGAAGAAAATAAAGCACCATCCCTTTCCACCACAACCCGGGTTGAGATATGTCTCTCCATAATTTGAGGGTTTGGTAATAAGCGTGTGCCACATGTCACGTCCCTTTTTGTTGAAACTATTATTTATTTATTAAATTATATGTTTATTTAATTTTAAAGTTAATTTCAAAATTAAAATTTCAAAATGTTAATAATTAGTGTTCTACAAATATATTTTTCACCAACCATAATTTTTGTGTGATAAACACATTTTATAGCTACTATAGTATTACTTATTATTTTTAAATTATTATAGTATAGAATTGTTTTGAAGTTGATACAAGAAAGTTGATCGGATGATTAAGAATTTTCTTAATTACATATTCTATTATTTTTCAACAAAATTAAATTTACAATTTCAGTTTTATTTAGTTTGTTGCAATGTTAAAAAATATGAATTCCTTATTTAATTATGTTGTAAATATTAAATAAATAAAAATAATTAATCCATAATTATATTAATTAAAAATGTATCATAATGGAAAAGATGTACAGTAATTTATTTATTTTCACTTTTCAAGTTCAATATTTATTATGATATTTATTTTGTTCAAGTTCAACTTTTAAAAATATATTATAATGTTGTGTCGGTAATTTATTTTAATCTTAGTTTTAAGTATTTATTATATTTTAACAGAGTAATAATTAATTATTAATAAATATCAGTTAAACATTCACAAAATGATAAAAATATGTTAAAATTTTAAGTAGGGTTGAATTGGGTTAGGTTAGGTTAGGTTATTGATAAAGTGCTACTAGATTAAAATTTGGTTGTATAATGGATTGTTGATGTGGATGTGAGAATATAATTAATT
>JAULKM010043889.1:0-13040 GCA_032355605.1 Rubia tinctorum
AAAAGCTTAACCATGGTTAAATAATTTCTATTTATTTTTATTTTTGAGGAATACAATACCAACTTGGACTTTGACAGTTTTTTTTAAATTTCTTTTAGGCTTTGTCACCTGCTTAGCAAATGTAAATGGTCAATACTCTCTGTTTTGTTATTTATGTCACACTTATTATAAATTAATATTTTCTTATATCTGACGCTCTTTCTATTTTTTAAAAATTCTTTCAATTTCATCCACTCATTCTACTTTTTACCTTACATTCAATTTCATCCATTCGTTTTCTCCACCTAAATTCAAACACTTAAATCTATAGTGTCATAAATAGAAAAACAAACAGAATATTATTTTTGCTATCATAAATGGTATAATATATAGAATTTATAAATTTAATTATAAAAATTTAAGATTACAAGTAGTCGTTAGATGTTTACCGCTTTGCTTGACTGGTTTAATGGCTATTAATTAGCCAATAACTAGTTTGACTATCTGATAAATTTTAACTATTTAATTTTATAAATTATGTTTTAAAAGTATTTTTAGTTGAAATTTTATATAAAATATAATAATTAAATTTTAGGTTAATTTTAATAATCATCATCAACCTTTTTAGTTTAGCGGAAATGCATTTTTGAGTTTGTTTGAACGTAATAAGAAGTTTAAAAAAAATCAAATGTAAGATAATAAACTGCTTATTAAACACAGTTAAAATTTGACATTATAATTATTTAAACACACATGAAAATATACTTACTGTTTTTAGCTTATTTACCCTTTAATTTAGTTCAATTTAACTGATTTAATTTAAATTTAATTTAACTTTTTTATTATTACTATTTATTCAATTTTCACAATTTTCAGATTCAAGAAATATTCATTTTACACAACTTATATATATATATATATAATAAATGTAATATCTCATCAACCGTGCGTAAAGTGTGATCTCATGAAAAAGATAAGTTCAACATTTAATATGTTGCTGATTAACTGTAATAAAAACGTTTTCTAACGTAGAAATTAAAGTTCAAAGACCATAAACATTAAATTCGACGGCGCCCAGTCAAAATAAACGTTCATATTTTTGTCCGGAGCAATTTTCAGAATTTGTAATGTAGCATTCTTGGAAATTCATCTACGAATATATTTTATTAATGTCAACTTAGATTATGGCATTGTTATTTAGAGTTTATCCACATTTCAATTCAATTTATTTTTGTGGAAATTTAATTTGGTAAATTTTAGCTTTATTTAATTATATTATTAATAATTTTTAATACACTCGTTTTAAATCCAGTTCAATTTAAATTAGATCAGATAAGATTTACATAGCATGTCCTAAATCCGAGGATTATAAGTAATTGAGAAAATGGTTTCTTTGTAATGAGATGATGATGAAAAAATGATGCATACATGATTCACGGTTTCATTAATTAAAAACAGTACAATTTCTCATGTGTAGTTTCATTGGATTTGACACACTTTTTTTTGAATTTGACATTTCTAAATTTAATTTCATCCACTCATTTCATTCACATAAATCCAAGAAGTTAAAACTATGGTGTCAGATCCAACGAAACGGAGGTATTAGGCACTCATGTATTTAACGTGTGTAGTTGGTTAAGTGTGATACTATGAAATGGATCGATACCGTTCGATTGTCGGTCATATGTGCATAATTTCCGTACAAGGGATCTCCGTATTTAAAAAATTGAAAGATTTTTAGACAATATATTATGACAAAATCTATGAAAATACCATATTTCCATAATATTAGAGATATAATTGATTTAAAATCAGCATGTGAAAAGATGTGGTTGAATTATAATTATACAAAAATAAAATATTTTAATTGCAATATCAAAAATTTATTATGCAACGTGCAATAGTTATCAATTTATAAGTTTATGACCCGATTAATGTAACATGAAAATTTTGTATTAATTTTTTCTAATTTACAACTTGAATTTTAGTATCTACATAACTTATAAAAAAAACCAATTTTCAAGGTAAAGCAGCAATAATTAAGCATAAATATATATTGTTGGTTGGCTTGCAGGAAAAGCTTAAGGTGTTTTCCCCATATATTATACTAACTCAGTTTCACCTCTATTTGCATTTCTACTTTTTGACACTATTTTCTATCCAAGTTTGATCGCATATTTGAATAGATATATGAACAACAATATTATCGTATATGATATTGTTCAATTCGTCGTAACAAGTAGTTTCTTAATATCAAATTTTTATTTGTCACTATTCTGTGGAAGTAAATATATTAACGGTCAAATGTGTTTCTTAAAGAGCGTGATAATGATTGCAATGCAAATAAAACTGGGATTCATGGAGTAATTAAATTTGAATAGTTGTACTAAGAACATCCCTCATGTGATTAGTTTATGACATTAAGCAGGGAAAAGTGACGTGATTAAGGAATCAAGTAACCTTAAAATTTGGAAAAGTAAAAGCAAAATCTAGGAAAAAGTTCAAAACATATCAGGTCATGTCCTTTTCGTGTATGTAGATCGAACTCAGCTGAAATTAATTGAAACGGATTGAATTCAATTGATTTGAATTACATTAAATTAAATTAAAATTAATGAAACTAAATATAATAATAATATGATAAAGTTAATTTGAATTTCATTAAATTACAACCGATCAACTAGACTGAAGTGCACCTAAATTGAAAAGTGAGATTTTTTTTCTTCAATCCGGTTTGATTGAATTTGGATAATTTATAAATTTGATCAAATTTACTATATTAATTCATACGTCTTTATTAATATTCACTATACTCGTTTTTTATTCTATTTAATTTAGAGTTTTCTTAAAGACAACTTTTTCATAAGTTATGAAAATACTAAGGTTTAAACGGTAAACTTGAATAAATTTAGATAAAATTTTTAAAATTGCATATCATAAACTCATAGTTACTGCACGATGCATAACAAATTTTTAATATTACAACTAAAATATTTTATCTTTTTATAATTCTAATTCAATTTCATCTTTTCATACATATACGTATGCAAAAACGATGTTTTCCAATATTTTGTATTAATTTCATTAGTTAATCAAAGGTCTCAGCACATCATTCAGACAGAGGTACAGGTTGAGTATCATTTAAGTATGCATGCCTATTGAAAGGATAGGGAACAGTTAAATGAGTTTAGTTCAGGTTTTTATTAGGTAATTAGCTAGTTTCTGTATAGGCTTACATTACCTAAGCACGTGTTGATTTATACTCCTTCCGTCCCAGCAGAATTGGCAAAGTTAAATTTACCAAACTTTGACCATAAATATAAATTAATGTACATATAATAAATATATCATGTGATATATTGTTGAATTCATCTTAACATATATTATCTAAATATCATTTTTTTACGGAATTAGTATATGTAGCTAGAGTTATTGACGGTCACCAAATCTGCCGGGAAGGAGGGAGTACTTATTTCCATTCAGGGGATAATAATACTTGTTGTTTACCGGCATTATGGGGTTTTAAAATGACCCATTTTTTTCTCAAAGCATGACCCTTTCATTTCACTAATTCGAACACGCAACCAGATTGAAATTTTGGTTTTGTCAGATATATATTTCAATATATCCTATCTAATAAATTACGTAAAGAAAATTGCATACGAACACACACAACTGGATTACGTAATTCGGTGAAATTCACCTACATCTGTGAGGTTTGGCCCATACAACTATACTTATCTTTTCTAATTATTAATGTATGGATTTTGCTAACTCCCCTTGCTACCGATCCACCTTAATCAGGTTCCCTCTGACCTCGAAACTCATCAACGCGGGATCTCCTCCTCATGGGGAATTAAGGTATACGACTCTAAACTTGATCAACAGGCCACGCATGTTGGAACATATGACTGCTGGCTCTCGCAGTACTCTTCAAAGAATCAAAAATCTGAGTGCATATTTTTGACAATTAAAATCGCAAGTAATGCAACCGATTATGTCCTCTATAAATAGTCCATGAGCATATCGGAATCTTCCATGATTATCTCCATAATATTCTTATTCTTTATCTGCTTCTAAAACATATCCAAATCTCATAAATAAAGAGATTTTCATTATCTCAAATATTCCATAATATTCCATAAATCAAATTCCACAATTGTAGGGATTTCCATAATACCATTATGCTTCAACACATCTGTATCAAATATTTCATAATCTTCGTATTTTCATCAACCAATATCACGCAATATTCTATCTTCAATCAAACCTTCAAATTTATGTATGTCCCAACATGGAAAGTTTTATGTTAATACAATCTCTTCTCCATCTCAAATTCTTATTTTAATCAAATCCTTTGTAGATAGGAATTATCAAATATAATCTCTTAAGGAAAGAAACTAGAATATCTCATCTACATCTCTACCATAGCCGAATATTACAAATCAATTACAATTCCATGAATCTAATCGATTCCCATTAATGTAGGAATTGATATATTCTCTAATAAAAACATTCTGGACGAAATATTACTTCTCGCATTCATCTACGCATTCCTTATTCCACCGAAATTTCCTTCTATGATGTTTCAACATAAAATATTCAATATTTGCATAATTTCCACAAATTGTCAACTAGATAAATCTGGACTTTACACATATGCTTGTATGCTACTATTATTACAAAATCTCATTCCACTATTTTTCTAAAGAAAGAAGTGTTTATATAACTCTATAAAGTTCACATAAGTGTCACTTTGTGTGCTTGACAGAGTTATGTTTATAAGCAAAATTTGATTATTTTGAAAGCACGGGGACACCAGTTTATGCGTTTCCCCAAAAAATAGTTTTTGTTTCTTAAATAAGCACTTTTAAGGAATTTACCAAATAATAAAAAGGTGCTTACCTTATAAGCTAAGCACTCGTAACCTTCTGATAATTGAAAGTGTCAATATAATCCCAAATAATTAGTGAAAGTGCAAAAACACACTTTCTGACATCTTTTACCCGGAATTTAGTAAAAATATTTGTTTGCCCTTTTGGGAAAAAACTAAAAAATGGAAAATGACATCATTAATACCCCAATTAGTGTCGTTGGACCACCGCCACTCCTACCTGCTGTCAGCCACCATCGTCGATTTGACAGGTAGGGTTATATTAGCACGTTATGAAAATTGATAGGGTTAAATCAGCGCATTGCTAAAACTTATAGGATATCAGCACATTCATAAAAATGTAGGGTTATATGAATACATATATAAAAAAACAAAGTATGTGCAAAATTCTGGACTGCTTCCTTTTCTATATCTAATCTATTAACCACTTCTAAATTACTAAAATTTTCCTCTATAAAAATAGGTGTGTTTCATAGTTGTGAAAAACACCATTGAAGAGAGGAAGAGCAATAAAATTGATCGTTAGATTATATCTTAATTAGAGATTCCGTGTTCGGAATACATTCTCCGTTCTCTGAAACTCTCCTCCGTTCTCCGCTTTTATTGGATCTAGATTCTCATCCGTTCACAGTCGTTTGGGGCCTCCGTGATGGTGGAACCACCCAATGGGCAATTCTCTTATGCCTAGATGGTCAATAAGCAAACTCCAATCGCAAATCCTCAATTAGAAATCCTTAGAACTAGTGCTCCCTTCAATCGAAAACCCAGATCAACCATGTTGGAAAGCTTAGTTTGCATTTTACGGATGAGGAATGTGAAAAGCTTGAAGCCCCTCTCCGCTAGACACTGGTTGGTAAGTTCTCTCTAAGCAGACCTCAACAGGATAAACTTCGCAGGGACTTCCAAACTGCGGGCTTCAAAGGGCACAACGAGATTCACCTTCTAAACAACAGACAGGTATTAATACATTTTTCAATCCCATATGATTATTATCGCAGCTGGATTCATAAAGTTTGGAATTTCGTATCATATTCTTTAAGAATTACAAAATGGGTTCCAACTTTTGATCCTAACGCTGATTCTACGATAGTACCGGTCTGGGTTGCATTATATGGCCTTCCGCAGCAATTTTTTGATCAAGATGTTATGTTATCTATAGGAAGTATAATTGGGCAACCTGTCAAAATTGACAAAGAAACATTAAATAGGACTATACCTCGTGTTGCTAAATTTTGTGTAGAAATGGATATAACCAAGCCTCTGCGTGAAAAAAACTGGCTTAGTTTTAGGGGTACTGGATTTTGGCAATATAGTGAATACAAAGGGATTCCTGACTATTGCTCTAAGTGTAAAAAAACTTGGTCATATGTCCGCTATATGCATTTCTGAACAATTTTCAAAAAATAATTTTACTGCTTGGAAGCCTAAACAAAACGACGAACATGGAAGAGTTACAGGTAAAAAAGATGTACCATCCTCATCAGGGATAAATACACGGACAAGGTTTTAATTCCAGTTCATAAATCTGTTGTTGCTAACAAAGTGCAACACGAAGTTTAGAGGCCAAAAAGTGCTTTAGCTGAAAAAGGAAGAGCTACCCCGATGACAGGTGACAAGAGTGATCAGGCTAAAAAAGTTACTCAAGCTATAGCTTCTTCTACATAAGCTCAGGTACCACTTGACTTGTCTCTCTATAAGAATGTATTTGTGCCTCAAATTGTGATTGAGAATTTGTGATCTGAACTTATCATTGATCAAACTGATCTTACTACTCAAAATATTAATATTTCTCCAAACACCAATCATATCTCTTCAGGAAATAATGAATCCATCCCTGATAAGGAGGATTCTTTTCTTTGGTCAAGCCACATTAATATATCTGCGGAGACTAATGAAAATACATAAAAACTTAACAGTAATTTCACTCTTACAGAAAACCAGGAAGAAAACTGTATTGAAATAAATGCTAGTTTTTCTCCTTTTCTATCATCTAGGGCTAAAAACAGAAAATCAGATAAGCAGATCCTAACTTCACATGATATTCATAGCTCAGGCTATATTTCAAAACCTGAAAATACATATGAAGTTCTAACTACCAAAACCTCAAAAGAAAGATTTTAAAAAGATATGATTAAGTCTCAGAACAGGTTCAATGCATTAATTCAGAACTCATTTGATAATACAGATAAAATGGTTGAACCTAAGAAACATAAAAACGATTGCACTGCTACTCCTAAAACGGTCACAACCAGTTCCACAGTGTCTTTAAAACAGTAATTTATGGATCTAAACATCTGCTATTGGAATGCTAGAGGTATAGGTAATAATGCATCAAAGATAAGATTAAAAGACAATAAACACAGACACAAAATCTCTATGGTTGCATTAATTGAACCAATCATAACTAATGAACGGATTCAAAAAACTGGCCTTGAAATTGTTTTTCAAGCCATTTTGCACATTCAAAATACAAAAATTGGCTTTTCTGGGACTTTAGTGTTAAAGTTCAAATCACAGAGACTAATAAACAGTTTCTCTATGTAAAAATAGAACACATCTCCTTAACTTTACCTTGTCATATTGCCTTTGTTTATGGTAAGCACTCTCAAAAAGGTAAACAAAGCTTTGGGAAACTCTGCTCAAATTCAAAGACATACCAATTGCTCTAATTAATGTTATTCAGAACCAAACATAATACTTAGGCCCATCAATTCCAGAACCAAAAGTAATATATGACTTTAACAAAATTTTAAACTCTGGCACTTTCAGCTCAATCCCTACAGTAGGTAGTCTTTATACATGGACTGGAATGAGACCTAGGGGAAGAGTATGGAAAAGGTTGGATAGAGGAGTTGCAAACTCTCTCTGGTTGAATGAGTTCTCTACATCACACATAAATGTGATTGCTAGAGAACAATTTGATCATTCTCCATTAATCAAGACACACAAAGTCATCACTGGTCCAAAACCATTCAAATTCCAGGATTACTGGATTAGTCATCCATCTTTTCTAAAAATGGTTAAAGATGCATGGGGAATTAACACCGAATTAAAAGGAATGAAAGATTTTCTTTCAAAATCATAAACCTAAAGCTGGTCCTAAAAACCTGGAATAAAAACATTTTTTGGAATGTGTTTGACAAAGTCAAAATGTCTGAAGATTTTTTTCCTAAAAGCATAACAAGATTTGCATAATCTTGAGAATGAATCCAATCGAATTGCTTACAATAAGGCAAGGGCTGAATTCACTTTGGATTTGTCCCAACAGGAAACCTTTTGGAGGCAAAAATCCAGAGTGAAATGGCTAATAGAAGGAGATGCCAACACTAAAATTTTCCATAATACAGTAAAGTTCAAACATAACAGACAATACATCACATCCATAAAAGATTTAACTGGAAATTGGACTGATGACAAATCAGTTATTGGTCAAGAAGCAGTTAAATGTTTTACTCATTTAATGACAGCATAGGAAAATGACTTTTCTGGCATTAACAGTGTTGTAATACTGGAAAATGTACCCTCTCTGGTGACTGAAGAAATGAATAACAAGATCTTAGAGGAAATAACCATGGAAGAGCTCTTCACTACAGTTTCTTCCATGGACAGTGAATCAACACTTGGTCTAGATGGTTTCTCTGGAAAATTTTGTTCCCAAAGCCACCTCTTCAGCATTAATAGTTTTAATACCCAAGAAAGAAGTTGCATCATCCTTCAAAGATTTCAGATCCATTAGCTTATGCAACTTCGTAAATAAAATCTTCTCAAAGATCCTTAATCTAAGGCTTAAACCAATAATGCATTATCTAATACCCCCTGAACAATTAGCTTTTGTTCAGGATAGAGAACTTGCAAACAATGTCTTGTTAATGCAAGAAGTGACAAACTTTATGAATTCCAAGAACATAGGATATAATGTCATTTTAAAATTATACATGATGAAGGCTTTTGATAGAGTCTCATGGCATTTCTTATCCTCTTTATTGATTGAAATTGGTTTTCACAGTACTTTGTCAGTTTAATCATGGAAAACATGAAGACAACCTTTTTTTCCTTCAATTCTGGTTAATGGAAGCTCTAAAGGTTTTTTAAATCATCAAGAGGTCTCAAGCAGGGAGATACTCTATCTCCTTACTTATTCATATTAGTGGTTGAAGCGTTCACTAGAAACCTAAACTTCCTCTTCCAGTACGCTAACATTGAATATTTTAAATTACCATTTTCAATGCAAAAAGTCACTCATCTCTCCTTTGCAGATAACACTGCAATCTTTATGAAATATACAAAGAATGGACTTAAAACATTATTGACCTTTTAATAACTTTTGAATTGGCCACAAGACAAAATATTAATTTTGATAAGTCATTCTTCTACGTCTCAAAATTTGCTACTAACAGAATCAACAATTTAATAACTACTGAAACATGAATGAAAGAAGGAACATTTCCTTTCAAATATTTGGGATGTCCTATTTTCATTGGAAGAAATAAGAATATTTACTACCAAAATCTATTGGATTCTATTTCTATCAAATTAAACTCTTGGAAAAACAACCTCACGAGCCAAGCTGGCAGAATGATCCTAATTAAACATGTTCTGGCTGCAATTCTAATTCATCCCCTTAGAGTACTTAAACCAACCAAGGGGTTAATAGACAAGCTTCACTCATTTTTTGCAAAATTCTTATGGAATGCAAAGAGTCTGAAAGCTCCACCAGAAAAGTATGGAAGTCTTATCCAAACCTATGTTTCCCAAAAACAAAAAATGGTTTGGATTATATAATTTTACATACTCTAACATCTAGTTTTTCCATCAAATTATGTTGGAAACTACAATAAGGTACCTCCATATGGGCTAAAACAATGTGTTCAATCCTTGATCATTTAAAAACATCAAGAACTTGGAAAAGAACTAATGAGGTCTCAGATATAGCTTTGGAAATTTATTTTGTACATGTTGGAAAGGGCGATGTATCCTTTTAAGGGTCTAACTGGACTCGGTTTGGAACTCTTGACTTTCTTTGGAATTCTGATGATGCAATTCCATTTAGTAACATGTCTATTGCTGAATTTGTGGCTAATAGGGATACTTTAATGTTTCAAATAGAATCAGGTCTACTTGCCAATGTCATTAATTGCCTGAAACATGATGTAATTCTATTTACTGAGAGCAAAGACTCACTAATTTGGAAACATTCGGAAGAGGGAGTATTCTCTGTAAAATATGCTTACAATTACTGAGGGTCAGAAAAGACGAAGTTGCTTATTTTCAGTTTTTATGGACTGCATACTTGCCTAGAAAAATGGGCGTATTTTACTGGAAACTTCTCAATAAATTGATTCCTCTTCTAGATATTTTGGAGGATTGAGGTATACATCTCCCATCAAGATGCATGCTTTGTCTAAATGATTCTGAGAGTCTACACCATATATTCAATCGTTGTGGAGTCATCAAAGGGTTATGGGCAAGTATACACTTAGCACTTAACATCCAAATTCTCAGTTTTAACATGGGACAATTTCCTCTTTTACTGGACTTTTAAACATTCAGTACAAGATTTTCTTAATATAATTAGAGTCTTACCTTCTATAGTTGTCTGGTTTATTTGGTGTGCTAGAAATAGATTCCATTTTGAGACCATTAAACCAAACATGGACATCATATTACAGAAAATCAGGAATCACTGCAATGACATTTTTAGGGTTAATAAAATGAAGCTCAAATGGTCTACGTCACCAATAAATATAAACATGTTTTTTTCACACGAAAAACAAATCAGAAAAGATAAAAAGGAATCCATTATTTTCTAGGAATTTCCCTCTGTTCTTAAGCTCAATACAGATGGATCTACATTATGTAATGGTGACTCCGGAGGTGGATGCATTATCCGAAACTCTCAGGGAAAAGTTCTGATAGATGCATCCAAGTTTCTGGGCCAAAGTTACAGTTTGGAAACAGAAACTCTTGCTCTGAAATACGGATTAAGTTTAGCATTGGAGAAGGGCTCAAATTGTATTCAAATAGAATGTGATTCTTTGCTTCTAGTTAAAATAATCAAAAGGGAATTCAGGATTCCATAGAAGCTCATTACTGAAATTAGAGCAATTTGGAAGCTTATGACCATGATTGATTGCTTTATAACACACACATTCAGGGAAACTAACAGAGTAGCAGATTCCTTGGCTAAGTTTGCAAGCTCATCAAAGGTTAACACCTTCTTTATTTCTTTTTCTGATCTTCTGAATCATATAAGAGTCCTTATTAAACTTGATGCTAGGTGTTACCCATACATTTGACGTTAAAATGTATCTTTCTTTGATATTAGAAAATTTGATGTTGTTTTTCTTCTCTTATGACAAGTATAACAAGGCAAGGAAGGATCAATGCACTACCAGGGATACACCATCATCTGATCAACTGGAGAATGGTACAAAGATACTGAGTAGGATGATAAATGTTTTGCAAATCAATCCGGATCCAATTATTCAATATGAAGTCGATAATCGTCTGATGGTGAAGAGTAACAAACTCATGAAAATGAAGCCTAGCAGACCTAAAAGCTGCTATAGTTTTGGTTTGAAAGTTGATGCTCTATTAGTGTATTGCTTATGGGAAGTAATGTGTAAGAGGCTACTACGGGAGGTCACCTCTATTGCTAACACAAGGTGTGGAAGCAAAAAAAGTGGTAGGCCGTGTTAGACCTCGCACTAGGGAACGAACCTTTCTTTTTGTTAACACATGTTGGTGGAGGCAAAAAGGAAAGGAAATAGAAGTAGTGGTCTATATATATATAGCCTTCTCTTATTTCATAAAGAGAAGCTCCTCTCAATGTAATCTTCATACTCGAGAACATAATTGTATTATATTTCTTCTTTATGGTTTGGGAGTCAAATACAATCCCCTCATTCATGTGAGTTTCGACTAAAAAAATAAAATAAAAAAGCAATAAAATTAATGGAGATTCTCATGTAGTTAGTGCGCTGCACACACGGTTAGTGACGCACATTTCAACTGATTACTAGAGTTAACATTAGGCACACGCTAAACACGTTAGCATGGTTAAGGAACAAACAACGCCATAAACTAAACCTCGAGAAGAAAATTAGAAAGAGGATTAATATTAATTTTGAACAAAGAGGATTAATTCATGTATAAATTAAATAAGTTTGTAGAAATAATTAGAATTTGATATGTTCGGTCATTTAGGGTGTTAAAATAAAATTTTAATTTACTAATCAAGATAGTTATCTATCTTTACATGTGAATGAATAAGAGGAAAATAGGCAATTGATCCATTAAGTAACGAGTCAAATATGTAATTGAAAAATATGAGTTAGTCGGATTGAGGTTGCGAGTTCGGGTTTAATATATAGATTGAAATCCCTCAAATTGACCCTAAAATGTCGGTATATTAGTCCATATGGATCGGTATACATGTTGAAATCTGTGAATTATCCATATGAATTATTATGGGTTAAAATCGGTAGATTTACTTATTTTTTACTCGAGAATATAGTGATATTTTACTTGCGAATTTCAACCCGATTTATTTTAATAGTCATAAAATGAGTTGAAATGACTCCAAATACCCCCTTTTTACTTTTTTTTTTTGCTTTTGTGGATTTGACATACTTTTATTTTATGGCAAGATTCCTTTAATTTCATCCACTCATTCTACTTTTTCATTTCCAAATCAATTTCATCCACTCATTTTACTTTTTCATTTCTGAATCCATTTCATCCACTCATTTCATTCACCTAAATCCAAACATATAAAACTATGGTGCCACATCCAACAAAATGGAGGCAGTATACTCCCTTCGTCACAGGTTAAATTGCACTGGATTTTTTTCACGCTCATCAAAAACTTGTCTAACCGTTAATATATTTAACTACGTATAATAACAGCAAATAAAAAGTTACTTTTGAGAAACTACTTGGTATGACAAAACCAACAATATCACATACGATAATATTTTTGTTTATATATCTACTCAAATATGGGTCAAAATTGGACAATGAATAGTGACATAAAGTGAAGTGTGCAATTTAATTTGGTGAGGATGGAATAGGGGTGCTTATCGAGCGAATCGATCGCGAGCAGAGGGTTGCTCGACTCGACTCGCTAATTTTTTTTATCCTTGCTCGACTCGAACTCGATACTCGC
>JAULKM010043911.1:0-29221 GCA_032355605.1 Rubia tinctorum
CATGGTTTCTGGGGTTTTAGTTATCAAATATTTTGTAAAGATAGAAATTACGTATGCCTTACATGTATTAAAATATGACACCAGGCTCTGCGCGATCGATGATGACAAGGCTTTATCCACATACCGATGATAGAATGCTTCCGTAGTTTCTCCTAGTTGTTGAAGGTTTTGATATAACTCGACCATAATTTTAATGAGCCTCTTGTTCTGGAAGAATTGACTTAACAACACCTTACCAAAAACTCTACAGGAGTGTAACGTAGTTTGGCCCAGCTTCATAATTATTTCCTCGAAGGTACCCCCAACGAGCTTGCATGTTAGTTGTTCATTAAAGCCTCGAGAGTTCATTAGGCTAAGGAAGCTCTGTATGAACCACCTGCGATCTGAGTCACAAAATTACGTAGAAAGTCCTGCCGGAGGCTTC
The DNA here is from genome assembly GCA_032355605.1 of Rubia tinctorum. Lineage (NCBI taxonomy): Eukaryota > Viridiplantae > Streptophyta > Magnoliopsida > Gentianales > Rubiaceae > Rubia > Rubia tinctorum. Next base: position 425 of record JAULKM010043911.1, read on the forward strand.
ATATCAAACGATCATCGAGTAGACATAATATAGGGATCAAAATGAGTGTTGACAGTCTGTCTCGAAGAGCCTATCAGTCGATCCAACTCCTTATTCAAAGCATCCTTGTTGTCATTGCTACGCCATGTCGCTCAATTGTCCATGTACTGGCGCAATAGGTTATGAGATGCATGAATAGAAGGGAACTGGTACAATGGTTGTTGGGTTGTGTAGCCAGAATGTGGCCGACAACCTGCCATGGAATAATGGGGATATGGTGCTTGTACCATGTTGCCAAAATGGGGAACATAATAAATCATCGATGGGCGTCGGTGTTGATGTTGACCTAACGAATCATACCTCGGGTACAATCCTCCAGGTCGCACCAACATATGTGATGACTCAATACCCATATATGGCGGCATCGAGACTGGCATCGGGCACACCATCCCCTGACCATATTCTGGAATGGAAGGTTATGGTTGAGTCGTATTCCAAGCTCTGGGTAACTTGGATAAGACACCCTTAAGATATGCTAATATTAAGGTGTTGTTTGAATCACCAGAGGTATCGAAGCTGGGACACACGTCAATAGTTGGCCTAACATATGGGCAGGCATCGATAACAGTGTGATCTAGTATCCTGCCACCTTAAGAGTTTGCAATATCCAAAAAACATTTTTTAGGAGTTAGGTATCGGATCACCCAGGATGTGATTTAACCATGTTCCTTGCTCATATGCCTCTATTTAGGAATTATCAAAGGCTTCCGTGAATAGCCTATCGAGTTCCGTCCGCAGGTTTTATGCAAGATTTGTCATTTTGGTACCCTTCACCCAGGGTTTGACGCTGACCTTCACTTGTCACGAAGATCCTTCTAGTCAAATATTTGGCCCTCCAACCGCACTTGTGGCCAAGCGCTGACCGATCAAAATTTTGACTGGATACGTTCTTGTGGGTTGAGATCCAGGGTCAACCATCTACTTGGTTCTTCTTACTGTTCTTCAATAACGCGATTGAACTTCCTCACCGACGCCTATGTTCTTTCTCCTCAATCGTTTGGTTTTACACAACGTATTGTTGGTAGAATCTGACATAAATTGAGGAACTGACTACCTAACTTGACGGATTCTACCGGATGTGCCAATTGAGACATCTGGAACACTATTGAGCAAAATCGTCTATTTCTTAGCCGTGATTTGCAAGAACAAACCCTCGGGGTATTCTGAGGGAAAAACTTTCTAATGCTAAAGTGAAGAAAGTATGTATGAATGTATCATATGAATAATGAATGAATAGGAAAGTAGGTTATATTTGTGTGCGCACACACACACACACACACACACATATATATATATTACGATATGTGTTATGTGACCACCTTCATCAGTTAGGGTTAGAATTGTTTTTCTTGTGGAACAAGCGGTAGGGTTTGACTTTGACAAGAATAGTCTTTGGATGATGGGCCTTGTAGGCCCATTGAGAGGAAGTCTGATTATTAGTGATTGACTGGGCCTCAAACCTAATATCGACCGAGTCTCGAGTCTATGTTTCATCAAGTTATAACTTGATTTACAGGCTAACATGTAGATATCAAAGGGAGAAAATGAATATCGAATCATCTCTCGATTACACCTGAAAAATCACCAACATTGATGTAAGTCATTCACTCCATAAGTGGCATTTTGACTTTGATTATTGAAAACATTGATAATTGATTTGTTTTTTCCCAGCACCGGTGTTAGACCTGTTCGTGGGAATATGGGTGGTGTGTCATACTTTTCATGGAAGAACTTGTGCTGAAATAAACTCCACCAAAATTCTTAAGGTCAGTGGATAATTTACAAAACAAACCTTCATTTTTCTTACATGTTCAACAATTTGACCTGATGTTGTGGGTATTAAAATTCCAAGTGTTCCGAAGGGACAAGGAGCACACCATGCTTACAAAATTCAAGGTGTTGTTGAGAGATGGTGCGAGATTTGGGTAGAGGGATATTCAAAAGAAACAAAACATCGATGGACCTCCTGATTTAAATGGGACAAATTTTCCAATTGATTTATTCTTTGTGATGTTTGATTGAAGATTGATGTTTGTGATTTGAGAATATTGTTATGCTTTCGTCTTTGTATTGATTTTACTTGGGATTCCGACTCTCTTTCATTCAATAGATTTTATTTCAAATCTACAAATAAATTAGTTGTTCTCTGTTTCATCCGTAACATTTCTCCGGATATCGATCTGGGATGGGCCAAGCAAATCGAAATAGCTCATTGCAAATAAATATGAACACTAACATCGGTACAATCAACATACAACCGGTGCTAGAAACATAAGAACCGGGAATATATTACATGCCGGTTCTAGAAACACAAGAACTAGTAGGACATTGAATATCGGTGGTAACGAATAATAAGCATCGGTTTGTAAAAATGCAATTGGTGCGTTAAGCTATATTTGTTGCCTAAGAATAAGCATTGGTATCGGTCACTACAGTGTTGCTACAAATAGAGTATATCGTTCATCACTGATAATGTTATTTATCCGTGCTCATTTTAAATAGCACCAGTACCGAATTTTATGCACCGATATAATGTACTGGTGATTTCTACGTTCCATCACCGACACAAGTTACTGGTGCTAGAAAACAACGTGCTGGCATCGACATAGGTTACTGGTGCTGGAAAACTGCGTTCCTGCACTGACATACTTAGGCACCGATATTTCAAGGGGTCGAAATAGCTGTGCCTATGACGCGAAATACCGGTGCCCATGTACCCCTCTGCAGTAGTGTCAGTTCAGAATCATCACTTCAATAATCTCCTATAAGGAATGAAAGATAGTATGGACACTTAGGATGGACTGGGATTCATACAACCTAGCTCCTTTAAAGTGTAACCCACAAGATTAATAAATTCAAATACTGGAATTTACTTCTACGCTCACACACATAGTAGTCCAGAATAACCATCACACGCTAACACACACTAAAGCACAAGTACAACAAAATTTTACCCCATAATTCAGAAAAAAAGAAGCATCATGGAATCCAGGTTAAGCAACATTGCTGCATTAACTTAGAAGAAGGAGCGCTTGACTGGAGGCCTTCCAACAGCCCTCATCAAGCTAGCAATTTCAAGTATCTTTGCCACTTTTGTTCCCCTCTTCCCCTCTGCTGATGCTCTTCTTTCCTCTGCCTTCCTCCGCGCTTTCGCGATGTCGTTCTGCATCTTCTCCAGTGCTTTTGCCCTTTTCTCCTCAAGCTTCCTCTGCATTATTCACTAAACTTAACACTTTCTTCACAACAAACTATGAAAGCAATTTAGTGATTTCTTTCTACTTTGCGCTTAGCAAGTGGTATATTCAGTAGTCACTATATGCAATAACTTTGAAACATGACATCCACATAACGCAGAGACAAGTATGCACAATTTTGAGCTAAGATGCAAAGTGTACATTGTCCAAATAAGCAAGTTTCTTGTAGCTAGTCTAGCTCAATCATTGGTTACCTTCCGAATCGGGAACACGAGAAAACAACAGGATACGTACTAAGCCAGTTCAGTAGAGTCCCTTTTAGTGTACTCTACAAATAAATGTTCTGAAAACATTTGCCTAAAAGTGGAAAAAGCATTTCCAACCACACTTTCATTTTATTTTTTTGCGTGAATTTGTCACACTTTCCTTTTATGTCAAGATTCCTTCAATTTCATCAATTCTTTCTACTTTTTCCTTTCTAAATTCAGTTTCATCCACACATTTCATTCACCTAAATCCAAGCACCTAGGCTATGGTGTCACATCCAACAAAACGGAGGTAGTATCTCTAATTAAACATATTAACAGTTTCTTATAACCGTGAAAAAAATTCGATGAAATTTGAGGTAAGTTCCACTAAGTCCCACTTCCACATAACAAACTCAGACGCCATATCCCACCCAACATATTGCCATTAGATTACTGCCTCAATTATTTCTCATTTTAATCGGAGTTACAGAAATACTATAAGATCCTGCCCAATTTTCATAGCCGACCCCACATCGTGGGATGATTGATTAGTAGTTGATAATCGCTGCTACGGTCTAATTAGTGATGATTAATGCCTTAATTGGTTTCTAATCTACAAAAATTATGGTCTGATCCAATTCCTAATGATTACATGTAAACTAACACGAGGAAAAAAACACCATTTCCATGCAGTAACTAGTGAAAAAGGGGGCTTGTTTTAACGTACCTCAATTTTCTTCATCCAAGAATTTGCTTTCTGGACTTGCTCACTTTCCCAGCCAGAAATTACAGCCTCCTCCCGCTTAAACCTGTTGTTAACCTTAGCAACCTTAGCAGTTTGCCATGCACCAATCTTGGATTCGACCTCCTCTTTCTTCACCCTCAGCACGGAGGAAACCTCCCGGTGATGGTGACTGGCGGAAGCTCCGGCCGTGTGTCGAGGAGGAAGAGGGGGAGGAGAGCCCAAAGGGTTCATATCAGTGACAATAGCCAAAGGGTTGTCATCTTGATGATGCATACGATCATCATCCTCTCCAATCCTCCCCAGATTCTCCGTTTCGCTTCCGTTCTGGACTATGGTTGACCCGGCTAAGACCAAAGCATTGAATTCTCTGCTCATGGTGGTGAAGTTTTCACTGGAGGCACCCTCACTGGCAACCGACAGAGATGATGATCTGTAGATATGGCTGTTGTTTGCTGTCTCCCAAGCTCTGCTCCTGTTGTTGCCGTTGTTGGTGGGAGGCCTAGGTGGGGTCAAAGCATGGATGTCTCTGATGATTTCTTCATCATCTGAATGTTGCTGATGATCATCAGGATCCCTGCTTCTGCTTGTTCCAACTAGGGCTAATTGTTGGTCATTCATGTGTGTGTTTTTTTGGGGTGGCCGGGGAAAAGGGAAAAGAGGAAAGGGATTTGGGTACCGAAAGTGGTTTATTTATTATTGTGATAATTAATCAGAGGGTATGGTGATGAAGAGATAATCTGGGAGCCACACATGCACGTATAAGAGCGCAAAGATTGGAATTGATAGCTACAAGTACTGTTCTTGTCTTACTGACAATGTAAAGTTTTTCTTTTGTGTGTGGTGCCTTATAAATTTTGATCCCTTCTTGTAACACTTTTATAAAGCACTTACTAACTCACTAGTTTACACTACTATTTATATTTCATAAACGTCCATTTTGTAGCAACGGTTTTCAATGGTCGCTGCTAAAACTGAAATAACAGTGAATTTGATCAAGAGATAACCTTTAGTTAAATTTCTATAAATGCTTATAAATGGGTTGATTGATGTAATCTATGATCAACTCTTACTTCACCTTTTATAAATGCCAATAAATAGGTTGACTTCTTATAATCAACAATAAATCTTATTTAACATTCTATGCAAACTTATTGAATTTATTAATCAACGGTCAACCATTACTTAACGTTATATAAACTTTAATATCCAGATTGATTTTATCAAATAAAAAGTCAACCCTTACTTAACCGTTTATACACAGCGATAACTGGATTTACTGTATGCAATCAATGGTCCACTCTTACCTAACTTTCTATAAAACTAATAACTAGGTTGACTTTACCAAATTAATGGTCAAACATTACTTAACACTCTATAAACTGTCATAGCTAGATTTACTTTATGTAATCAATGGACAACTTTTACTTCATTAACTTTCTATAACCACTAATAACTACGTTGAGTTTATATAATCAACGATCAACGCTCACTTAACTTTTTATAAACGTTGATAATTGGGTTAATTTAATGTAATCAATGAGTAGCTTCTACTTAACATTTTATGAACACTGATGCGGGGGATTTTTTTGAAGTGATGATAGATCATTGGATCAGCTTGATGAGCGTGCCTCCATTGAACATTTGCAAGAAAGCTCTTCGAGGTATTCCCAAGAAGGAAGCTCCGACGCTCTAGTTAGTGTGTGCGTATTTCTCAGGTATGGTGTGTTAAGTTACCTCCATTTGGTCTGGTGTTCTACATTTTTATTTATAGGTCTTTTGATTGTGTGATCGTGGCTCGAATGATATGCCCCGCTCTTGTAAATCTTAGTCTAGTTGAGGGGGTCATGGTGAGTACGTGGTGCTTCTGCGCCTTTTATGGGGTAAGTTATTAGTATGTAGGGTGTACTTGGTTCGCTTTCAAATGGTTAACAAAATTTTCGTAGTGAGTTGGTTCTTGTGATGAGGATCTGCGAGCTAGGAAAATACCACAGGCCCCATCAGCAATGAAGTTATGAAGTGTGTAGTGCAAGTATTTATTTAGGGAACCTAAGAATGTATTTTCCTTGACAAAACATATTGTTTGGGTTCGTTAAAAGTGGTTACATAGGTGTGAAGCTATACCTAACTTCGTGTGTAGAAAAAATGTTTAATTAGATTGAAGGTTGTATTTAGTGCATGTCGATTAGTATCCATTTATCTTCGGGTGATGAGATATGTTGTCCCAAAGATCAAGGAGGGTATTGATACGCAAGAGAAATGACATGTGCAGTAATCATTTCAAGGCACGTTTAACGAGTGACGATCCATATTCATAACTGACACAAGTTACTTATTGCCTAAAAAGGTGCATTTTCAAAAAGTTACTTTATAAGTTTGTCTTTATGACGTTTATATATAGAGGCCAAGGATGTGTTAATATGACTTATCTTGTTTCATTTGGTTTGCAGGAGTGTCAACCGATTTTGCGTGGTTGTTCGCAAGAGCTAACGCCGATTGAAGATATAATTCCATATTTTTCCTCTCTCTTTTTCTTCAAAAATGGTGATTCTACGGTCTGAATCCTCATCCTCTGCTGCCCAACCTAACATTGGTGATAGTGGGGTGACATAGATTGACATGCTCTCTAGGATGAGGCCGGTAGTCCTAATATGGATGATACGAATAGTTTAATGACTGGGAGACTCTGAAGAAGCATTATCCGTCCTTAGATGGCTGTGAAGTCAGGACATCTGTTGAGGGAAAAGGGTATGGAACTCTCCAGCTAGTTATTTTAGTGTATACTAGCATTATTTCTTATATGGGTTGACTCCACTCGTCTTGGACTTTGTGATGAGCGTATTAGAGGCTTACGATGTTGATCTTGCCCAGCTCCATCTGAGGGTGTATCAATGATAAGTAGGTATGTGGAGGTGTGTAAACATGCCGGTAAGCTGGTAATGGTGGATGCCTTTACCATATTTTTTGAACTGCAGAGTGCGGGGAAGGAATGGTTTTTACGTTATATCCCAGTGTTCAAGGGTTCAAATTTTGTAAGATTTTCCAAATGTGCGACGTGGAAGAATCAATATTTTTATGTTAAGGATGTGGAAGGGAAACCTATGCCTTTATGGAATTCGGTTGTCCCTATGGATATGCAATCTGAAAAGTTAGGGAAATGGGCGAAGGAGCGTAAGATTGTGATATATTTTTCTCCGCATTCTGTGAAGATAAGAAGACCGAGGGGGAAGAGAGATTGTCGCTTTTAACATTATCAGCTAGTGAGATTCTCCTTAGATGGCTCGAGTTGAAGCTCGAGAAGCAAAACTCATTGAAGCCTCTGGTTTGCAGTTGGTATTTAATGATGACAAGCCAATGCCGAACTTTGCCCCAGAGTTTTTCGAGAGTGAGCAAGAGACTGAAGATAATGAAGATCTGATTGAGAATTTCAGAGGACATATGGCTCGAGAAGAGGCCGTTGTGGCGGATACCACTACGGAGGAGGTCACTAATGCCACAAACAATGCAAATGCCACTGAAGATGCAAACGCCTATGAAGCTGCAGATGAGAACGCCGCCCAGGAGGAGAGTGACCCCAAATTTTTAGAAATGTTTGCTGATTTATAAATTATGACTATGATGTACTTGTTGGTTTGAATTATTGACAATTTGTTACTTTTGGATTTTAGTAATTATATTTTGGTATTGAAGAGTTAAGTACTTGTTGGTTTAACAACTATTTCATTCTTGTTTTTTGGGATCACCTAGCTATATCCATACTATATTGAGCTAAGTATTTCATTCAATAATCCAATTTTGTCTCATGGTATTCTTTGAAGACATTAATACCATAACCTCTTTCGAGGCCGGAAACTCTTCGGCGCTTTTTTATAAAATCCATACCAGGTTTCAGACTTGTAAATAAATCATGCTCATTGAATTTATAAAGCATGATTTAGCTTCTGAGTTCTGCTCCTCTTTCCGTCCCTAAGCTGCTAAAGACAAGCTCAAGTGACACAAATAAAATTTTGAAAATATCTATTAGTTCCAAGTGAGGAAGCACCTCGGTACTTTACAAATCTACATCAGAAAAGGTTCCCGACTCATAAATTAATTATGCCCAATGAATTTATAGAGCATGATTTAGCTTCCAAGTTCTGCTCCTCTTTCCGTCCCTAAGTTAGTAAAGACGAGCTCAAGTGACACAAATATTTTTTTAAGGATATCTATTAGTTCAGAGTGAGGAAGTACCTCGATGCTTCACAAATCTATACGAGAAAAGGTTTCGGACTAGGAAATTAATTATTCTCAATGAAGTCATTTACATTTGAAGCTTTTGTCGTAATTCGGTCCCTAAGCTGCCAAAAATGAAGATGAAAGAAACTTAATTTTTAGGTTTCTTGTATGTTCCGAACTTGGAACCAAGGTTCTGAATTCAGCTCCATAATCAGAACACAACCTGGTATTTGGACTCCTTTCATTTGTTTTTAACATTTTCTACTTCTAAGTTTGTGAAGCTCAATTTGGCCCTTCGATAAATTCAGCCGATTATTGTTCCGAACTCCTAACCTAAAAATCAGCTCTTTTTAAATCAACGTCAAACTACTTCCGGATTCAGAAAATAATTGGTTGCATGAAAAAATCCCAATCGAGGAACATAAAATCCCCTAATCAGTAACCCTAGGTCTTTTTTTCTTCCACTTCCAGCGCCAAAAACGCTAAGATCATACAGATTGAAATAGTTTTTTTTCGCAGGAAACACATTTAACAATTTCTTCTTCAAATCGGGGAGATAGGGAACGCAAAGGGAAGTCCAAGGCCGGTAGTTCAAGGCGCTCTAACGTCACTGAAGTGCAAAGGGATAGGTTTGTTTCCGCTCAAGCCTAAACGAGGTTATGCCAAAGCAGAAAATTGCTAGATTGCTACATTATTGATTTAAATTTCTATCATAGCATAGGTTTAGCGGATTCGGTGCTTAAGTTTGATGGCCTGGATGTACTTAAGTTGTTGACATTAAACGAAAAATCCCACTTTGGCAAACTTTGTCAGTTGTATAGCAATTTACACAAGCTAGAGGGGGGTGGTTACCAGCCGAGGGTAAATGGGTTAAACATTGACCTTAGTCCATGGATTGTTAACCGTGTCAGTACAAGGGTCCCCAAGATGTGCTCCTCCAAAATATTGAAGGTCCGTTGGATGATATATATCATAGGGAGGCATTTCTACTTCAGCCTGACTACCCATTTGTTGACCTCATTGCTTGTAGTCATAGATACTTCCAACGTGACCTTGCCAATTTTAGAAAGTCAAAGAGTTTCTATATGATGCACTTAACTATAGACCAGCGCATTGTGTACAAAGTGATAGCTAGGAATATCGTACCCACTGTCGGCCACATAACTGAACCAACCTATATGACATTGATGATATTTTATTACATCATTGAGGGAAGAAAAATAATTCCCACGATTTTCAATACATGCTTTGGGTTGCATCGTCAAAAAAGGTAATCAAGAGTCTCCCGTACAGGAACTTGATCACTTTGATTCTGAAGGGAGTTCCAAGGTTGGCTTTACACGGGGAGGAGAGACTGTGCAAGTGGTTCGAAAAACAATACTTTGTGAAAAAATGGGTATTGTTTGAACACAAATGGGCTAACAGGACCCGAGATGTGGTCAAGCTCAACAAGAGGTCCAGAGTTGAACTAGGTATGTTTGAACTTGTTTTGGTTTTTCTTTTATATTCTTGCGAAGTGTAAATTCTAATTATTTTAATTTATTAACCAATTTTCGAGGAAATGGATGCTAGCTTCTTGAAAGGGTTTAGAGTATGCTACAAGTGGGTTCGAGGGGAACTTCAAAAAATGAGAGAAATGATGTGGAAGTTGGAGCGGAGTCAGGGTGCTTTCAGAGCCATTTAGAATCGATTTCAGAATTCCGTCGAGATGGAGGCTCTTAAATGTGTTTTTTTATCATTCAAAGGATTTAAGTCTATTTTCTAGAAGAAGAATATGTGTGATGATTATATTTTAATTTCATTTATTGTATTCTGGGATAACATTTCCGTTCCTAATTTTACTCTGACATGGATTAATTTGATTGTTTTTTTATTTTGCTTGTCGTAATCGTAGTTTTTATCATGTATGTAGTTAAAATACGATTCTACACTATTGTCACATATTTTGCACTTAGAAACATTGGGTAAATGAGCAAAAAATAGCCGTTTGACCATTAGTTCCGAGGAGCTTCTTGAACCGGAAGCTCGTTCGTCTTTCATGACATCAAATACAAAATAACAAAATGACAAAAAAAACAAACACTACTTTTTTTTCTTCCTCTTCACTATCTTTTTCTGCTTCCGTATCCTATTCTTGATCTTTCCTTGGCCATCAACCCAAACCCTTTCATCAAGATCAGTACATCATAAAAGACCACATAAACTCAAATTATCCTCCTCAATCGTAACGTCTTCCCCATGTGATCACATTTCTGAGAACCGACCAAAACCAATGATATCATCACCTTCATAATCTCCAATAAAAGACTTATTTCCCTTAACAACTATCTCCCAAAGAAGGTTAATGAAATCTTTCACATAGAATACTTAGTGAGCTTGTGATACTAATTTAAAACAAATCTTTTTTCCAACCACGACCCATGAGGGTGAATCCCAAATCCTCAGCCCATTGTCATTTATTAACATCAACCCATTGCTATTTAAACACATGAACTTTTATTGTCACATAATCAAGCTCCCAAATCTCAATTACCATACCAAAGTAACATGTTTGTGCATATATAGGATTGTCTTCCCTTGCACTCGCAACACGTAGAGCCCTGAGTACACGAGTCACCCTCTTATTCTAGGATACACCCTTATCATCCATTGAATTTGTACCAAAAGTAAACCCCGTAACCTCCATATGACAGGATTGTGCCCAAGGGTCGACGAGCCAACCATTTCACTGTACGCGGATGATCACCGGCCTCTACATGACCACGTAGCCATGAAGCAAAGGTGTTTGTGTGTAGTTGCAGAATACATGCTTCATTAAATAGAAGATGCATTACTCTTATTTCCTCAATGTGGATCTTGATATATGGAACAACATCCGCATAATTCCGAAGTACATAAAGTTGCGCCGAACACAAATCTTCCGCACTAGGGTTAACTAGTTTTCCCAGCCTTAAACCTTTGCCAAGTACACGCCCTTCGTGGTGAGAATTTGGAACACAAACAGAATCAACTTCCTTCAAAAAAATCACTATAGAACTCTATGACCTATTCCACCACATAATGCTGCACAATACTTACATTTGGTCTATACCGATTCTTCGCAAAAATGTTTAAATATTTTCATATACCTCTCAAAAGGGTATGTCCACCTCAAAAATACCGAGCCACACAACTTGATCTTCTGGACCAAATGAACTATCAAGTGGACCATTACATCAAAGACCGGGGGAGGAAAATAGATCTCTATCCGACACAAAACTTCAACTATTATTGTTTGCAATTGATCCAGCTTAGCCACACTAATGTTTTTGGAACAAATTTCCTTGAATAACAAACACAGTTTTGAAATACATGGTATTACGTGAGGAGGAAATGACAACCTGATGGCAATGGCATTCAATTCTTGCATAAAGTTGTTGAAATTGTGTAATTTTCAAACCAACTAATTTCAACTCCTCGATAGCTATGCATGAACTTTGGTTAGATTAATAAGCCCTCGGGACCTTCACACTACTAAGGGTTTCACAATACAAATTCTTCTTCGAGTGAGATATGGAATAGCAAGCAGGTGGAAGGTAACAATCATCATCACTTGTTGCCGGCCCCAATTTTCTCTTAATTCCAATTTCGACCAAGTCGAGTCGAGCCTTCAACCCGTCTTTACGTTTACTCTGGGTATTTAAAGAAGTTCAAAAAAAAGATTCACATACATTCTTCTCAATGTGCATTACATCAAGACAATGCCATGTGACCTGCCTCCCATCGGGGTCATAAAATGAACCTCGGGAGATCAACTATCATCCTGAGGAGAAGCGTTAGACCAAAGATAAAAATTTGTATTGTTGCACCCGTTCCTACTACTAAGCTACCAATGGGATAAATAGTGTCAAAACTAGGGTCGTCCACACAAATGCTAGGAATCTAAGAGTTAACTACACACATCCACAATCAGGTCGTCACAAAAGTGTGCCCACGTTTCTTCCATCGACATTGCCTCCATAATTAGGGAAGGACAACAACGATGCGACACATTGTGCAAGTCTGATTCTCTCCCATGCTATTATGTCTCAGGTACTCCATTATGAATGTTTCTCCCTAGGCCTACAGAGGCAAATGGATAGGCATGTCATCGATGGCTCTAAGGTTGCGAATCACGCTAACCCTAATTTGCTTCTAATGGTATCCTTCGAGCCAACTTGAGGCTAAGGCCAGTGTATAGTCAATCATAACGTTAACTCGGTGACCCACATGCACACACCCATACGGTCCCAAACTATCATTACCCACATACATCTAGGTTTCCCTCCCTGGGGATATCAATAAGTGTGCCAACATGAAAGTAGACTACGGTGTGCCAATCTTACTATGACAATCATCCAACTGATAAGAATATGAAGAACAAGCCAACATAATAATCAAAAACACATAAAAATAGGTAGATCTCTAGAATCTCCCAAAACAAACAACAAATCATGAATACAAATATAAACTCCAATTTAATTAACTACTCCCTAAGCATTGAACTCAAATATTTCATTGGATTTAATGCCTTTGGTCAATAAGAAAAGGAGAAGAAAAGAAATTAAAGAGAAGGAAGAGTTCCTTTCTCTCTACCTATTCTTAGGATTCTAAACTGAGCAAAAAACTTAAACCTTAGTAGACATAAGCTTCAATATATAGTAATAGGAAATTGGGCCTTGAAAAAGGCCCAAAATAGGGTAAAACCCTAGCATCCGAAAATGGCACGGGTCGTGTAGCCAAGCACGGTCATGTCGGCTGAGGCCCAACACGACCTGTATTTCCTAGCACGAAGGTGCCAGATGGGGCTAACACAGGCCGTGTGACTTGGCACGGACCGTGTCAACCAGCGCGGTCTGTCGGCTAGTCTTCTATTTTTTACATTTGAAGCTCATGCCCATGTCGTTTGGCTCGGGCTTTCAGCTGGAAGCACTTCTTGATCTATTGAATGGAAAAAGCCGTGTGAATTCATGCAAACTATTGGCTGGGAGTAATTTTCTGAGAAAAATTGTGGCACAACTGTGTGGTCAGGCACTACCGTGTAGGCTGGTGCTTGGTGGCTGGTACCGTCATGGTGTCTTGAGAATGTTGAACTTTGACTCCCTTCTTTTTCCCACTCAATTCTATCTACTACCACATTTTTTAGTTTGTGGCCTTCTCTCTACTAACATCCTTGCAAATGGCCTTCATTTACTACCATCCTTGCGAATGACCTTGAAATATCTACTACCACCCTTGTGGATAGCCTTCTACAAACTACGCTGAAGTTCTCACAAACAACCTACTTGTAGGTTCATAAAAGAAGATCTAAATGGTCATCTAAAACCTTTGCAATCTAAATCTAACTAAAAATATAAATCAAACAAACAAAACATAATAACAAATGTGTCAAATGCATTGGTTAACGCATGCATAAAGGTGTCTATCAATTCCCCCACACTTAAACTTTTACTCAGCCTCGAGCTAACGAAAAAGAGCGAAGATCCAAAAGGAAAGTAGCATGCAAAGATAAGTTAACCAATACACTCAACCTTATTCCCAAGCTACCTTAGTTCCCCCAAAGATGTAAGAATATCACAATTCTCACTCTCCCCGAAGTAGCTAATGTAACCTATCCGCCCAAAATCAATCCAATAAAAGGTAAGATGTATATGGTAAGTGTGAAGTTAACTTATTCCGCCAAAAAAACCACCAATGACAATCTAAGAGATGTTCAATTTAAGTTTCCCTTTTCTCTCAGTTTCTCTCATTTTGTCTAGGAGCCCTTCGAGGTTTTAATCACAGCATTCACACATGTTGAGCTCACTTCTCACATTTTTCCGCACCATCCTAAGTTTTTCAAACAAGTCGGACCTTGTCTCTCATTTTTACCTAGGGTTTTCAACCTATTTGGTCTTTTCCCATTTGCCTAAGTTGCCCTTTTGGGTTTCTGACTTAGCCAGGTATATTTTTTTTCATTTCCTTTTTCAAAATTTTATAAATGTTTTGTGTAGCACAAAATTCCCCAAAGATGGGCTTCATACATGAAAATAAGAAAAATATTACACCAACGAAATTCTCCTAAGACATCCCCCCAAAAAAACTACAAATGGTGCCTTCACAACAAAAACAAAGTTTTTGAAACAAACTAGCAAAGTAAGTTTTCGAAACTAATGAGGGAAAAATCAAGAAAACAAGGGAAATAGTTATCATCGAAAATATCCAAAACAAAGTGAGAAAAACAAAGGAGATGCCACATGAAAGTGTTACAACCCCTCCCCCACACTTAGTTCATGCACTGTCCCCAATGCACGTGACCATGGTGAAAAGAAAAGTTGGTAAACACCAAAGAGTAAACGATGTCATCCGTAACGTGCAGCTCCACGCCCTTGCCCGTGCAGATCCTAATGATGTCATGCATCTCCAATGCATGTTGTCCTCAGCCGATCAGTAATCTCTCTCACGCCATGGTGCAGTGAGTCCATATCTATCCTCATAGTGGAGCTGATCGTCCACCCTATCAAATCTGTCTGCAGTCTCCTATTGGTGATAGTCGAGCTGGGCGCCAAGCCTGTGCATATCCTACCTGACTGCGAAGATAGTATATCACCAAGACTGCATCCACTCTGGCTCATGTCTCTGTAGCGGGGTTCATATGTGATAAATGAAGCTGAATGATATACCTTTGAACTATGCTCCCTGAAGGGGGTAAACTGTGGGTGGTTCTATGGATGAGCCTCGTGATGGGAAGGAATGGAAATGTTGTAGCGATGATGTTCGGGAGCAGAAGGGGGCATATGGCTGTTGTGCCTGCTCGACTCTACAAATCAGTCATCATGCGGAAAGTAGTAGGGCTCATCCTGGATATGAATCGGCCTCCTGGAAGGAAGGTGATGCTCCAAAAAGCTGATCAACTGGGGACTGTGGCACAAACTGAGGCTCGAAAACTGATGGTGGCACAAACTGAAGGGAATGTTGGTGATGGTTGGAGAGGTTGGTGGTCAGTGGGTAAGGCCTGTGTAGACTGGTCGGGAATCTGGTCCTCTAAAATCGGGGCTTGCTTAGCATGATCTCCTTGCTCCTTGTCATCACCTTGCTCATCTTTATCCTCATAAGGGACTACGAATACTACCTGTGATCTTGCATCAGGCTCTATGATGAGATCCTGCAACAGAAATGCCTTGGACAGCTTAGTCCTCTTACTTTGGGGTAACCTCATGAAGTTATCTCCCCGATATCGCTAGCAGACAGTCCCATTATGGATACATATCAGGTTTGCCTCTTTCATAGCTGAAGGAGTGAGAAAGTAAGGGATGTTTGGGTTCTCCTGCATCTCATTTCTCACCGGAAGGCAAAAATAAATAACCCAAGAGTAATATCATGTCCCCAACTGCTATCTTTTCTGTTCGCACCTTGGAGAGGGTGATACACTGGCTAATGAAGTCATCCACCAAATCAGGGCAATCTCGTCCTGTGAAAATCGACCATAGGAATCTGTAGTCCCTCCAGTAGTAGTGGTGACCTCCCCATGGAAACTGACTACAATGATCAACAGTCTAGCCACATCTCAGTGCCTGATGCACAATATCACTATTTTTGCTCTCCTTCTTCCTCTGTCATAAGGTGATGGAGGGCCAAAAATGTGAAAATTAAATCCCGGAGGATCCTCATTGTAACCATTGACATCAATGTAGTACTTCCATCCAAATGCTCGAGCCATCTCTGCCCAAGACTTAGATATAGCCACTCTCCCAGGTGGAATCTCACTATATTCCCCATGAACCTGATGCGGTCTCGCGTGATGGTCGCAAGAAACTCCAAAGTGTATCTAGTGTAGGTAGAGGCTGACATGGTCGTAAAATCCTTGAGCCCTTATCCTCCCCAAGAGTATCCTGAGCGGTTTGTAGAGTTTGAGGTCTTTGAGAGTCTCTCGTCTACAAACTTGGTCCCCAAAATGGGGTATCCAAGAAGACAGTCCCATCATGCTTGATGCTCCGAGAGGAGTGTAGTCAACCTTTAAAAGGCACACTAGGCTATTCCCTCTGTCTACGTGGCATAGTGAACAACACAACACAACAAAGGCACCAAAAACAATAATATCCAACAATCCACAACCAACTACCCCAAACTCAAAATTTATCCCACAATATTTCAAAACTCACAACAAAGCCCCTACTTTCAAGAAGTCCTAAACATGCAGATACCAAAAACTCCAAAAATTCAAAAATCCACAAGTTCTCGTAATGAAGAATCGGCCATGTACCTTGAGGTAAATATAGGAGTTGAACCTTTGAGAATTTGTGCTTGGGGAGCGTGCGGGACTCCTCCTAGACCATATTGTAGCACTCCTTGACACCCAAAACGAATCAAAATTCAAGTTTTTGGGGAGAAAACTTGAGTTTTGGATGAACCAACAATCTTCCAATCTAGGTTTAACGTTGATGTTTTCGGAAGTAATAATTACTGGGTTTTGTTGGTGCTCAGAAAAATGAAGCTTTTGAGGAAAGTTTGAGGCAAATCGGACAAGAATTGAGGGAGTTATGGTAAAAAATTAGAGTTGGGAGGAAGAAAAAGTAGGCTCGGTTTTATGAATGAAGAGGAGATAGAATAGGAAGATGATGAACATAACACGATGTTTTATAGGAGTGGTTGTGGAATTTGATTGGGCGGCGTTTGGAGTTCCTGAGGTAGCCTCAGGTTAGGCCTCAGGTCTGTGTCACCTGCTTCATGCCAGCCTCGTGATGGGCCTTAGATTTAGTGTTGGCGAAGCTTGGCACGATGGTGTTGATGGCACGATCGTGCTAGGCCACCCTGGCAAGAGGCTGACCAACCTTTCTCCTTCTAAAATTTGTTGCAAGGACTCCTACATCCAAAACACAAACACCGAGAGTAGCACTGTTCCAGCTAAAATATAATGACTAATAATCCTTAAAAATGCCCCAAAATTCAAACACATTCCCAAAATTTCAGACAAAATTTTCAAAAGCTACTAATACAAAATAGAAAACATTGTTTCGTTCGTGGTGTGCTCACAACTTATTATTTCATCCATTTTTTAAAACTAAGAAAAATGGTTTGATGGGTCACAATAATCACTGTCCTTGACACCACCAATTACCACGTCTCTATGGAATGGTCTCCACATTACCTTCGGTTTTCCCTTCACCTTGGGAGAAATATACCAAACACATCCATCTTTCACATTAGTAGATATATTTTGTTGAGTTTAGGGATAGGAAGGAGCTTATGAGTTGTTAATTACTTAACCTTCTTCCTTCTCCGTTGAATGTTAGTGTTAA
Organism: Rubia tinctorum; assembly: GCA_032355605.1. NCBI lineage: Eukaryota > Viridiplantae > Streptophyta > Magnoliopsida > Gentianales > Rubiaceae > Rubia > Rubia tinctorum. The sequence continues at coordinate 18,159 of JAULKM010043911.1, forward strand.
AAATTGGAAGCAAAGCATCTTTAATCACACTAAAAGAAACATTCTTATCAACAATTGCATAATCACAAGGTTCTTCAAGCAAGATAGAACATGTAAGGTCTCTATATTGGGAAATACCTCATCATTATTTAAATCATATTCCTTAACCAATGTTGATTCCTTAGCCAAATCCTTGGGTTTAGGAGGGGGTCGAGGAGGTTTGACATCCTTGCCACTTTCCATTAACTGAAGCATGTTAGTTGTCATAGAGAAACAATCCACAATAGAAATGTCATCACTAACTTCATGCATAGCATAAGTTTCATCAACATGATCATCACAATTGAAGCTCAATGTATGTTTTCCTTCATCACTTTCATCATCATCAAGAATCTCATCTAGGCAATCATTCTCATTATCAAAAAGAATCTCATCTAAGCAATCATTCTTATTAGGTGAATCGTGCTTATACTTATAGATTTCAAATCCCACCTTATTAATGTCATCATCTAGGGTTAGTGTCCCTAAATGAACATCTATCTTAGTCTTTAACGTTATTTCAAAAAGGTCTCCCCAATAAAATTAAGGGTGCACAACCATTGTGCACTACGTCAAGGATATAGAAGTCTTCCGGAAACACTAAATTGCCTACTCTAACCATTAAATCCTTAACTAAACCTCAAGGCCTAGCTTGGGAGTGATCAACTAATTGGACAATTGCTCTAGTTTCCTTAAGCTCACCTATATCTAGGTTTTCAAAAAAGGCTAGAAGGGATCACATTAATAGATGCTCCTAAGTCAATCATAGCATTTTTCACCAATTTTCCACCTAAGGAGATAGGAATTGAAAACATCTTGGGGTCATCACATTTCTTAGGAAAGTTCCTATGATTTAGAGTAGTCACTCCCCCTATATTAATTTGTCCTACCTTTCTAATTGGTTTATTCCTCCTCTTAGTGCATGCATTTTTCAAGAATTTAGCATAAAAGGAAACATGCTCAATCAAATCCTAAATTGGAACGCTAACCTCAACCTCCTCAAAGATTTTGCGAATGTGTGCCTCATTGGTTGTCACCTTCGGCCTTCCCCTAAGTGCACTCGGAAAAGGTGGTGGAGGGATCACCCTTGCCTTGGTGCTTGGAAGCTCTTTGATGGGCTACTTCTCTACAACTATCTAACGCTCCTCCAAGTTAGTCTTGTTGCTTTCCACCATCAAGTCGTCCTCTTGCAAGATTTCTTTCTCGAGCTCATGCACCTCCTTCCCGCTCCTTAGCTTCCATGTACTCACATTTCTTGGATTGATCTCATGCTGGGAAGGGAGCTTGTTGGACTCCTTCGCCTCAAATTGACTCACCGGGGTGGCAAGTTGACTTACTTGAATTTAGAGATTCTTGATGCTCGAAAAAGCTCTAGTGCCAAGATCTTTGATTTTTCTCCTTGTCCACTCCACAAACACATCTTATTTATTTTCCAATTGATCTATAGCATCCAAGATCTCATCCCGATCGGACTTTTATAAAGCAGCGTTGTTGTTGGAAAACCCTTCTTCTCTCGGGTACGGTTGAGGTTCAGGTTGAGGCTGTCCACATTTTTTTTACCCTTGAATTTTCTCCCCACGCCAACGGAAGTTGGGGTGATTTCCGTACCAAGGATTGAAGGTATTCACATAGGGTTCTTGTATATCTTCACCTTGGTTCCCTCGGAACCTTTGTTGTTTCCCCCTAACAAATTGTTACCTATTTCCACCATTAAAATCCAACGCTTTCACCTCTTCAAAATCTTCCACCACTTGTAGATAAGTTTTGGTAAGATGATCAAGGCTGCACATTCCGCAAACCTTGACTTGGTGAACTCTCCCCTTCATAAATTCCTTCATCATAGAAGCAAGTGCTTGAACTTGCTCTTCCAATTTAGGAGATTAAGCAGTCTCATCCAATGTATTCACTTGGGATCTAGTACCAAATTGCCTTGTCCCATTGGCCATTTCCTCAAAAAGTGACGTTGCATCTCTCAGACCCTTGTTGGCGATCGAGCCATTGCATGCAGCGTTCACCCTCCTTGAATGGATGATAAGGACAACTCGCCAATAACCTTTTAAATCTCTCCTAATACCCGTAAAGGGATTCATTTGCAAATTGGGATATGTAGAAGAGCTGTTTCTTGAGACCTGCAGACTTAGAAGTCAGAAAGTACTTTTCGAGGAACCTCTGTATCATATCCATCCAAGAAGTGATGCATCTGGGCGGATGATAATATAGCCAATCCTTGGTCGCATCCTGCAGCAAAAAAGGAAAGGATATTAAGTTTTAGTCATCTTCCAAAACTCCCTGCGATTTCATATTGGTGCATACTAGGTGAAACTCCGATAAGTGCTTGTTCGGGTATTTACCATTCATCCCATAGAAAGTTGGCAAACATTGGATCATGTTTCCCTTGAGCTCACAAGTCACGTTTTGTGGAAATGGTGGGAAGACAATACATAGGGGTTAATTTCCAAGTTAGGAGCCATCAACTCCCTAAGTGTACGATTTTCCTCTGCCATTTCTACGGTCTCTTCAACTACAAAATTTTCCTCTTGTGGAACCCCCACTCTAGCTCTCTTCTTCCTCTTTCTCTGATTACCTGTGTACTTCGTTAGATAGTGTAGAGTTCCTAGTTTCGTGGCACAGGTATGTACCATAAACTAGTAGCTAAACAATACCCAACGGAGAAGAAACACAAGCACAGGGGTTAGAATTACATGGATCACTATCACAAAGGCACAACAGCAAAAACCAACTCAAGAAAACAAAAAAACAACATTAACTACTAAACTAACAAGCTATGCAAGTTAACGACTAGACCTTTGGACTAGCATCCCCGGCAACGGCGCAAAATTTTTGACCTGTCTCCCCTCGTGGTTGTAAAATGAACCACGAGAGATCAACTATTAACCCGAGGAGAAGCGTTGGATAAAATATAAATATTTGTATTATTGCCCCCGTTCTCACTACTAAGCTACCTATGAGGTAGATTGTGGCAAGACTAGGGTCGTCCACAGAAATGCTAGAAATCTAAAAGTTAACTACACAAAGCCGCAATCAGGTTGTCAATCTGATCGCGTGTCAGGAATAGCTAATGTTGTAAAACATGTTTTGGTATGTTTTTATCTAACTGCAAACATGCAAGATCACAAGAAAGTAAAACTATATATTTCTAGCACTTAGGGAATTTTTTGTAACGTGATCAGTGATATGTTTTGATCCTAGATTCAATCACATTCAAGATATATGAACCTATCCGATGGTTAATGACACGTAGTGTATGTCGATGGTCAACAGTACCCCCTATCTGTCACATAAGGGTGCACATGTTTCATCCATCGACATTGTCTCGATAATTAGGGAAGTGTAACAATGGCGTAACACATTGTGCAGGTCTGGTTCTCCCTTGTGCTATTACGTCCCAGGCACTCCACTACGAATGATTCTCCCTAGGCCTACAGAGGTAAAGCAATAGGCATCTTATCAATAGTTCTAAGGTTGCGAATCACGCTAACCCTAGTTTGCTACTAACGTTATCTCTATCCGTAACCCTTTAAGCCAACTCGCGGCTAAGACTAGTGTATAGTCGATCATAATGTTTACTCGGAAACCCACATGCACGCACTCATACGGTCTCGGACTATCGTTACACGACATCTAGGTTTCCCTCTCCGAGAGATATCAATAAGTGCGCCAAAATGAAAGTAGACTACGATGTGTGCCAATATTAATGTGAAAATCATGCAATTGATAAGCATATGAAGAACAAACCAACATAATCATTGTAAACACATAAAGGTAGGTAGATCTATAGAATCTCTCAAAACAAACAACAAATCATGAATACAAATATAAATCCCAAGTTAATTAACTACTCCCTAAGCATTGAACCCAAATATTTCATTGGATTCAATACCTATGAGTAAAATAAGAGAAAGAGAAGAAAACAAATTAGAGAGAAGGAAGAGTTCATTTCTCTCTCTACCTACTCTTAGGATTACAAAATGAGCAAACAATTAAACCCCAGTAAACATAGGCTCCTATATATCGTAATAGGGAATTGGGCCCTGAAAAAAGTCCTAAAATAGGGCAAAAAACACTAGAAGCCGAAAAAGGCACGGATTGTGCAACCAAAAATGGCACGGGTCATGCATCTGCTCACGGTCGGGCCTTCTGGGGGCCAGCACGGCCTGTGTTGCATAGCACAGCCATGCTGGCTGGGTCTGACATGGGTTGTGCTTGCTGTGTCTGTCACGGATTGTGCTGACCGGGGTGACCCATCCGCTGGTCTTCCATTTTTTACATCAGAAGCTTGCATCTGCGTCGTTTAGCTTAGGTCATCGGCTGGAAGCACTTCTTGATCAGTTAAATGGCACAGGTCGTCTGAATTCTTGTAAACTGTTGATTGGGAGTCATTTTATGAGCAAAATGGTGACGCGACCGTCTTGTTACCGTGTCGTTCTTTGCACCCCATGGGCTGTTCTTCAAACATTTGAACTGAAATAACACGGGCATGTTTCCATACTTAGCCTCACAAGGGTTTGGGGTGACACATGTCGTGTTGCACCAAACAACTTGTGCTAAGAGGCTGTGGCACAACCATTCTGGCACGCATGGTCCATTCTGGCTGCCTCTAGCATGACCGTGTTGGCTGGTGCTTGCGCTTGGTGCCGGCCACTGGTTGGTGTTGCTGTGCAGATCAGTGTCATCGTGCCGGTTGGTGCCACCGTGTCGGTTGGTGCCATTGTCTCGTCTTAAGAATGTTGAGCTTTGAATCCCTTCTTTTTCTAGCTCATTTCCATCTACTACCACGTTTTTGGGTTTGTGGCCTTCTGTCTACTACCATCCCTGCGAATGGCCTTGATCTACTACTATCCTTGACAATGACTTTCAAATATCTACTACCACCCTTGTGGATGGCCTTCTACAAACTACGCCGAAGTCCTCACGAACAACCCACTTGTAAGTTCACAAAAAATTATCTAGGTGCACGTGTGGACAAAGTGTCCATTAGATCCAGTTAAGTCTACAAAATTTGGAATTTAGATAAGAAAACCAAAAACGGTCGTCTAAACCTTTTGCATTGTAAGCTTAACTAAAACTAGCAATCAACCAAACATAATATAATAAAATAATGTGTCAAATACCTTGGTTAAAGCATGCATAAAGGTGATGATCACCTTATGTCTAAATGCTTCCAATAAGGAAGGTTGAAAACACAAAACATTTCTTCCAACTTCCTTCATTCCCAACTTTACTCTTCCTCTTCCCAAAATCATTATTAATTTCCTTTACTATTTCATAAACCTCAACACCTGTTATAGGTAAAGGCTTCTCTCTGTTCTCCACCTTCCAATTTTTCATAAACCAATTTTTCACCAATCGCCATGGGTGAACATCGGGAAGAAACCGCATGTGCCCCTACTAAATATATTTACAACTATGCTCCAATTGAAGAAAGGAATTCTTTTCACAAACTGGACACGCTTAATGTCCCTTCACCTAGTACCCGGATAAATTTCCATGTGTTGGAAAATCATTAATGGTGCAAAACAACAAAGCCTTCATTGTGAAATAATCTTGTGCACTACCATCGTACGTTCGAACACCTTTGTTGAAATATGTCATCAAATCCTTGATCAAAAGGGAAAGGTACACATCTATATCATTATCGGGTTGCTTAGGTCCCGAAATAATCAAATACAATAACACGTGTTTTCGCTTGATTGTCAACCACGAAGGGAGGTTATAGATCACCACCACGATGGGCCCTGAGCTGTGTGTGCTACTCATATTACCAAATGGATTCATTCCATCGGTAGAAAAGGAAAGTCTCAAATTTCGGGGCTTTGTACCATAATCTAGGTAGATAGTATAAAGCTTCTCCTACGGCTCACCATCTGACGTATGGCGAATCACATTATCCACCAGACGCTCTCTTTCTGCATGCCATCACAATAAGTTTACATATTCTTTCAAAGTAAATAAATTTTTCAACCATGGAACAATAGGGAGATACCATAAAACTTTACCTGGGGTCATTTTTTGTCGAATTTGAATCAACTTCCGCACCAACCACAATTCTGCCCTGCGTTAACTTATATCGGGAATCACCGCAAACCTTACACCGATCTCGGTCCTCATTCTCTGGGACCTCTATATAGCATAAAATCGTTTGGATACGCATATATTTTTTCAATTCCATTCTCATAGGACAAAGAATTCTTTTCGCGGAATACAAAAGGTCAGGAAAATTATTACCCTCTGGAAGCGATTCCCTTAATAGTTTGAGAGTCTCTATCATCCCTTTGTCAGTCCACCCATATTTATCTTTTAAATTAATCATTCGCAAAGTGGAATTCAACACCGAATGTTTTGAACCACTATACAAAACCGTCTTATCAACGTTGTGCAAAACTTCTAGCACTTCTGGTTTTCCATGGAATTATCTAGAAACTTCCTCCACCATCTCATCGAACCCTTCATTTATATCATAATCATCTGATTCTTTATGTCCGACATTGCCTATCCCGACATTGTCGACCTCCCCGTGCAACCCCCACGGGGTGTAACTAGTTTGAAACTCTCGCATGATAAGATGTTAATGTAACTTCTTCCTACCAAAAAATGCATCATTCCTACAATCTTTACATGGGAAACATGCTCCCACCGCGCCATTCTTGGAAGCATGTTCAAAAGCTACAACAATGAAGGATTCCACCAAAGGGAGATAATAGGGTGATTTTCTCAAATCTTTACTAATCAATTCAACTTGATCCATCCAAAACCCTATTATAAAGTGAGATGTTCAACCACATGACCATCATACAACACAACACATTATTTCATAATCACCAATGCAACTAACCATTTCAAATAGTAACACACAAGAGTTCCAAAACAAATTCATTTATCTTCCAATCACACATATATAACACCGTTGAGGAATAATTACATACCTTCGGTTTCCCTTAAGTATTCTACAACAGTTCTTAAAGAAGGCCATAGTAAAAAATTAGGTTCAAATGAAATCAATTTTTGAAACCCAAATAACCTAAACACATATTTAATAAAGTCCCCCACGATAAGCTTCCAAACTCAAAATTTGTGTACGATCCCCCCACGCTGGAGCTAATATTTTTCCAAACTCGGAAGAAAGTCAAATTTTCCTTTCCAGTAACGTAACATAATTCGGCACTGCCCTATGGATCTGACGAGAATGTTCCGAGATCATAACAGGAATCAGCTCACGTTTCTGAACTCAGAACCCTGCCATTCAAAGGCGGTTTGGAAATACCGCCTTTAAATGTGCCCAAACAAAGGCGGTTCATTAAAAAACCACCTTTGTTTAAACACAATCAAAGACGATTATTTAATAACCACCTTCTCTCTTATTCCAACCTCCTTCTAAATCACAATGGAGCCGAAAATGCCATGTTCCAAGTTTGGAACCCTTTTCAGGAAGGCTATTCCTGGAAAAGGCTATGGAATTACCTTTGAACGGTGCCTTTAATCAAGCATCCCCCACTAGTGTATAATATATAAAAGTAAACAAATACAACACCTGAAACATCCAAGCCTTTACCAACAACATGTGCATCCCTTGTATCAATAACATTCACAGCTGGACATGACATCTTTTCAGAAGAATTTAGAAGGCTACTCCACAAAGGATTATAATCAAACGAGCCTTCTTCTTCTTCAGCTAGATCTTTAAGAGATTATGTTGTCCCACCCTCAAAATTATTCCTCTTTTGCAGAGTAGATTTTACAAAAAAAAATCTTAAGCTTAGGTATATGTATGCGCTTAGGAGCAAACACAATAGCAACATCCACAAGAGTCCATATCCCATGAATTCTTACTAATCGTCGAGCCAACTCAATAACTGTGCACTACACACACAAAATACACAAAGATGCATAAGCAAGAAGCCACAAAAACCAACAACTTCTTTTTGACATTTTCTATATTGTATTTGTCATACAAATCCTCAAATTCAAAAACCTACCTCCAACAACAAATGGTTCCTTAATCTTTTTGACATTTTATTGAGAAATAAACTCTGCCTTGTGAAACTCAAAATTACTTGATTATCTCACTAAAGGTGGCATATCTACAAAGACAATGTAAGTTCAGTTTAGGAAATCATGATAATCTCAGCGTGCTACTGGTGGACCACATGACAATAACCATTCCGTGTACACGCGTCCCATAGGACAAATCAGTCACACGTGGAACAAGCTTGTTTGTAGGAGTAGTAAAATTCGCAATGGGCCCACTACTCAAATCTCCCCTGTGGCTGACCAAAATGCTGCAGCCAATATATGGATGACACGTGAACGACCAAAATGGAATTTGGAATTTGGAATTTGATAATTTTAGAGATTAAATAACTCCTTTGCGAGTTTTCTTTTTCAATGTAGTCTTGTTAGAAATTGGTTAGCCGACTCTTTAGTACTCCATTTTTCCGTAAGTTGCATGAGGGCAGATAATTTTTTAAAATTATTTTACTACCCAAATTTTTCGTAATTTTCATCTCTGCGGGGGTTGGAGCCCCCTCCAGCCTCCATGTAGATCCGCCCCTGAGTAGTACTAAACTTAGATTACGTCAGTGGTGGTTTTTAGCAGTTCTTTGATTGTAAAAAATAACTAAGAAACCATACAAATTTACAGTGGTGATTTCTTATGTGGTTTATTATTAAGAAATCCGCCCTTGATTTCTTATTAAGAGACCACATACTCTATCATCGGATGCGCTTGTCTGACACACTAACTTCATAATATGCTTCTATTTTCTTGATTTTATGTCTACAATAGCCTTCGGTAGTTCAAAAAATTATTTTAGAAAAACCAAAATATGTTATATTCAAAACGAAAAATGAAATATTTAATAATTTTAACAAAAACGAATTTAAAAAGAGTATTATTCAATTTATTTTGTGTGGAAAATTTATTTAAATTAAATGTTAATGTTAAACTTAATGAGTATAATAGAGAAAATCAAGTGGGTCCATGAGTAGTAGAGAGAGTTGTTTCTACCACCGTGGAAGAAAAAATAAAATGGTTTCTTAGTGGTTTCTTAGGATGAGGTGGAAAAGAAAAATTGAGACTAATAATGTATTTAATTGATAATAAACCACAACAAATTTCTTACCATTGCACACGGTCTTAGTTCCAATAGTGCCGATGCTTCGGAATCCAAGCTAGGTAGGGAGTGAATTTTGCATCACTTTTATTTCAAGTGCCTAACCAACGAATTAAAATCCTAAGGCGGCCGCCACCCTCTCCCCTTCTCTTCGCTTTTCTTCTTGAACCTTCTTTTCTCCCTCTCCTCGTGATCATGGGGAGATGGGAAAATAAATTTTTTATTAAATGATATTATACTAATATTTATTTTATTGAATAAGTATGAATTTAATTCCATACATCGTTATTGTTTTCAACTTGATAGATTAAATTGTTATGTTCGTGATGATCACTCAATTTAATTATACATGTCGATGTATTTTGTTCGATATGATTTTCCATTGGAGGAGTCATGTTTCTCGATCTGTGTTTTTCAAGATGTTTCCAGTTTGGACAACATAGATCATGTTTTGGATCAAGTTGTGTTATAGTGGTTGAAGATCCCTGCATGACATAGTGATATTGATGTGTGACGCGATCTTCTCTTCCAAGTGGTTATGATTTTTGTGGGAAACGAATTAGCATCCTTGAGGGCGATGTTACAGATTTATTAGATCGCTATTCTTTAATAGTACAAACAGTTAGTCTGATTGACATGTATTTAAATATTTTCTTGCAATAGATCAGTTATTGCTAGAGACTAGTTAGGTTAAATGTCAATTACACTCATTGTAATTGCCGCTAGACATTTTTCCAAGCATTGATTGGAAAAAAAACTAGGTAAGGAGCAATGTCTTTTGCCCCAACATAAGACTCAGTTTATTGGTGACCGTATGGCTTCGGTCACCATATTTAACCCATAAAGGGAAAAAAAAAACCCCAGCCCAACCGAGGGAAAGAAGGGGGCCAAAACTGATCTTGATGAGGGTTGGGGGTTTGGCCAAGGTGTCACACTCCCATTAGCTGAAAATATTTTAAATTAAATCCAATCTAATCATTTTAACTCCTTACTTACACATTTGAATATATAAATATTTTTGTAATAAAATTATTTGCAATAAATTACATTTTTCATTCTCTATAAATAAAAATCAATATTGTCATTGTTCAATGGACAACTCAATATTTCTCTTCTCCCTACTTTAAAAAAAATCTCCATTTTTATAATTAGTGTTAATTATTTTTCAATTTATTTACAAAATTTGAAAATATTATTATATTTAATTAATAATTAATATTTTAAAATATATTGTTTTATATATAGTATTAAAATAATATATATAAAAATAAAGTTTGGTTAGGTTGGGTTATTGTTAAACCTTTAAAAAGAAATAAAATTGTTGGATGAGATATATAATATTTAATTGAAATTTTTGATTAAATTGGGTCATGGATAAACATAGTCTAAAAACATAGTCTAGAAACATCTTTAGATAGAAACATCTTTAGATAGACTGGAAAGACTACTTCACATTCATAAGATCAAATTACTATGCATTTTAGAACCTAAACATAGTCATGATCAAATTAATAACTATAAAGTGAGATTAGGATTTGATAATTGTCATAACTCTATTACTAATAACATATGGCTCTTTTGGATGGATGATATCAACATCAAGGTCACTGTAGTAAAGGATCAATATACTAGTGCTGATCTCAGCAGTAACCTTTTTACTGAGCAAATGAAATTAATTTCATACATGCTTCCACTGACAGAAAGGATAGGAAATCACTTTGGAATGATATAGACATTACCCTAGGACAAAATAATATCTTCATAGGTGAATTTAATGCTATGAAATCTGCTGATGAAAATAGAGGTCCCAAAAAACCTAATAATGAAAGCATTGAATATTTCTCAGGTTTCATAACTAGTAATCAATTAGAACATATTCACACTGTAGGGAACACTTTCACCTGGACTAATGGT